>CAJVPL010001768.1:0-11923 GCA_910591945.1 Ambispora gerdemannii
AGAGTTTGGATTTAGGTAATTGGATGGGTGCTGGTAGTGATAACTCGAATAACGTGAGAACACGTCATCGCTATCAAAAGAGAAATCGCAATGAAAATCCGGACTGGACTTTCATGAGTGAATGGAAGTATTCTTCGCAATATCCAAAACCTCGATTAAGCGTATCTACAAGTGACAAATCTTTTTTTATTGATGGATTTACTTCGATCGAACAAGAGAAACGCGTAAAAATTAAATTTCAAACATTGGCTGAAAAGTTTTGCGGGATAATTGTTGATTCGTCGCGGGAAAAAAATGGATACATTGTTATCTATTTATCCTTGAAACATCCGCCCGAATTGATGAGAATATCAAGTTCATCCTCACAAAGCTTCCTAAACCTCCATCAGCTTTGGAGCGAATTTAACGAAGACGATTGGGTGAGAACTCAAGATTGGACTGGATCTACGAATGTTTTCGGCCAATGTTTCGTATATCGTTTAGTATTTATTAATGAGATACAGAAAATAAAAAGTTTATTGACAGGTTTGGCTGAAAGTGGTATCACCGATAACCCAGTACCACGGTATCCTGTCAGATACACCGAATCTCGTCTGCACTCAACCGAACAATTGGAAAAAACGGTGTTCAAAAAGTTGCCTTTTGTTATAAACTTCAAACTGGCATGTCTCCTGTCTCACAATGCACTTTCTCCGCGAGAAGTGATTGAGTATGCATTGGGTGATCGATTGAAAGAATTGGTAGACCGTGGTGACGAAAGGTTAGCTTGGCATGGTCTAAATAACTTGTTGAATCGTCATTGGGATCCAGCCGACCCATTAAATAACGAAAGACCAATAATGGCTTTCGAGGTGGCCATCAGTAATTTTAAGGGTGATTTTTACGAGTGGTATCCGAATCCTAAGATCACAAAGTCTAACAAAAGATATGCGTGGATAAATCACGCAACTGTGACGCCCACAAAAATTTATTTCGAAGGTCCAATTTTCGAGACCTCGAATCGTATTCTGCGTAAATACGTAGACTACACAGACAGATTTATGCGAGTTACGTTTACCGAGGAAAATTTCGAAAGGTTGTTTTCCGGACCAGATAATAGTCTCGAGGATATATATAATTTTAGAATTAAGGAGATCCTAAAAAAGGGTTTCCAAGTCGCTAGACGTCATTACGATTTCTTGGCCTTTTCTAGTTCGGGCCTTCGCGAGCAGTCGTGTTGGTTTGTCTCATCCAAGGATGATTTTACGCCGGATAATATTCGAGCGTGGATGGGTGACTTTAGTGATATAAGAATTCCGGCATTGTATGCCGCAAGAATGGGGCAAGCCTTTACCAGCACAGTTGGTACAACTGAACTAGACGAAGATCAAGTTCGTAAGATTCCGGATGTTATTCGAAATGGATACACGTTTAGTGATGGGTGTGGTACTATCTCACCTGATCTGGCAAAAAGAGCTATTAAAGCCTATTGGGGAGCAAGAACGGTAAAAGAAAGTGAAGTTCCATCAGTCTACCAAATAAGATTTGGTGGTTGCAAGGTAAATTCTATTAATACAGTAAACCCTCTATATAGCCAGTAAAACCTTCATATAATCACACCATCATTTTTGACCGATCGTTTAAGAAAAATAATAAAACCTCTCTATAATCACAACCTCTTCATAATCACACTATTGAAGATAATTTACCATGTGATTATATGGGGTTGACTGTGTGTAATTAAAATTATCAACTTTTTATTTGATTTATTAAGGGCGTCGTTTCAGTTGATCCTACCCTTGAAGGTGAAATTCTATGTATTCGTAAAAGTCAAGAGAAATTTGACTCGCTTAGGTCTAAAAATCTTGAAATCGCTAAGGCTGTAAGAAATCCGATACCTGCATATCTCAACCGACAAATCATATTGTTGCTGTCGGATCTTGGGATCAATAACAGCACCTTTATTGGGTTACAACAACAACACCAAGATTTAATCGAGTCAATGATGTGGGATCCTGTAAAGGCCCGGGAAGTAGTCCAACGAAACACAAATGAATCGACCCATATAAGTCGAACCATGCTTGGGTAATTATTATTCGATCATTGAGATTTTATGTTCCGGGAAATTAAGTTTCTTAGAATTATGTCAGAATTTGAATTTCTTAATTTTGTGAATTTTTGTGCTGTTTTCGAAAATATAATCTGACACTAGCATGATCAATGCTGGTTTAATAGAGGTTAACGAGCCATTTCTTAAGGGATTGCTTGAAGTAAAGCGATGTTTCGCATTAAAAAATCTTCGCCACAGGGCTCGAATTTCTGTCCCCAACACTTTTCTCTTGTTTGGTGTGATGGACGAGACGGGGATTCTAGAGGCGAACGAAGTGTTTGTGCACACTTCTACTATCCTGAATAATGATCAAACGTCGTTCGATACGGAAGAGGATAGTGAGGATAGTGAGGATAGTCAAAAAACTAAGCGCAAAAATCATGTGTGGGTTGGGGAGGTTCTTGTTACTAGAAATCCTTGCTTACATCCCGGTAAATAATATTTGAAGATATTCACAATACTTTTGATTCCGTTAAACTTGACAATTAATTCTTTTAAATAAATAGGTGACCTTTCAGTGCTGTATGCGGTTGATATTCCTCAATTGCATCACCTGAAGAATTGCATTGTCTTTTCGCAAAAAGGTCAAAGACCAGCGGCTAATACTATGTCTGGTGGTGAGTATTTATTTCAACGCAATGATTAATTAAAAATATTGATTTTTTATTTTTTGAATCTTCTATTCACAATACAATACAGGGGACTTGGGTGAGAATTTATACTCTATCTAGTCTTCACAATCAAATATTAATCCATGACTCACACTCGCGTATTCGGGCATTTATTCAGATGGCGATGAATTTTTCGTAAGTTCCTATAAACAAATTATACCATCGCGTACGTTTGAACCAATGTCGTTTGATAAGGTACCACGTGTCGAGCTTAATCGTCCGGTAATGATTGAGGACGTATGTGACTTCTTTGCGGATTTCATGGTGAACGACCGTCTTGGAACTATATGTAATCTGCATATGGCTTTTGCAGACTTTAATGAAGATGGCGCTTATAGTCAACAATGTTTAATGTTAGCAGAACTTGTGAGTCTTTATTCTTTGCCTATTATTTCTTTAAAAACAAGAAGAGTTTAATTAGTTGATAATCAAATTGATGATTTTTAGGCCTCCAAAGCTGTCGATTTCAATAAGACAGGCGAGTATTGCGAGAATTCAAATTAAAATTTGGCTGGTGTAAATGAAAATTAACGCGAATTATATTATGTCATCTTTGGTTTAGGCCAGGCCGTCAACGATAGATTACCAGGTCTATACATATTTTCAAATTTTGATATTTTAAGATAAATCTGATTTAACTAGCTCATTAAATTAAATTGGATATTTACCAAAAAAAGTGATCAGCGAATATCCTGATTTTTTGGAGAATAAACACCGATTTTCTTACGAATCCATCAAGATCCTTGGAATTCTCTACCGCCGTATAAAGGTCAACATTCCTGAAAAAGACCCGCTTCTAAACTACAAAGATTACGACATCAAAGTAGACATGACATTTCTCGCAGAAGGTTATGAAGAATACATCGATGAGGCGATCTCGATGCGCGACGACTACAACTGGAGGCTTAAATGCCTCATGAAAAAATACAGCATCAAAACAGAACCGGAAATCGTCACCTCAAATATTATTCAGTATCGAGGAGTGGATGGAAAAAAAATTCACGACGTTCGTGAGACGATCTCCATGGAAGTTGCAGTGATAGTGCAAAGAACGCGGCTATCTTTTCGAAAGGGTCTGGACGACGATGAGAATACCAAGTATGAGGGTACCGATGATTTGGCATTTAATTCGCGTGTCCCTATCAAGATTACATACGAATCGAAAGCTAAAGCGTCCGCGTGGTATTACGTGACGTATAATCGTCATACACATGAAAGTCTAAGTGGTAATGGCCAGATTTGGCATGAAGAAGAAATTTTTTTGAGTTTTGCGTGGACCGTCGCCGATATTTTGCTTGCCGCTCGTAAAGATAATATCACTTCCAGAGTACAAGATACAAGCTGGTTATAGATCTGGTTTTTGCGTTCTTTAGTGACTCACAGTCTTTTTACCAAAAAATTTGAACACGTGATATTTATCCAATAAAATGGCTCTTTCCAGCCATAACCAATAAAAAGATACAAGTACTTAGCAAAAAAGTTGCTGTCACGTGATATTGATCCGATGCCGACCAAACTTTTCAGCCATTAGCATCAATTATATATACAGTCAACTTTGGCTATATCGAACTGCTTGTTCTGGAATATTTTGGTTGATATAGAGGAGTTCGTTATAGGATTCTCTCTCTTTTAACGAATAGTTCGATATATAAAGCTGACCATTAGAATTGAATACATGTGATCATAAATAGCAAATATATCTAATAATTTGATAATCTGTTACTCATAGTTGGTTAGATATAATACTAGAAATTAACAAATCAAAAATCCTAAGATCAAAGATAAAATTGGTTTATTTTATTATTATTATAATAATAAGAACTTTACTTAGTATCCTGAAAATAATAAAGATCAAATTGTTTTAAATTTTTTATAATTATTAATTTAATTTATTTATATAATCTTCTTAAAATTTCTCCAAATTTCAGATCTTGTTCATATAAAAATTTTAATAATTTGGTTATATATTTTTTTACCTTTATATAATTAACTTTTTTCATTATTTCAATAAGTTTATCCTTTTTTTTTTCCTTTTCTTTATTTGTATTTTTTACTATCTTTAATATTTTTCTATTAGTAAGTTCACATTTAGCTTTATTATCTTTAATTATAATATATTTATATGCTATGATAATCATTTATAGATAAATAATCAATTAATTCATATTGCTAAAATAAATTAGATTAATTTAATAATTTCAAAAAAAATTTCTTTATATTATTATTATTATTATTTCTAGTTCTTATATATAAAAATATTTAGAAATAGCTAACAATAATTATGTTTATGACAGATTTTAAATAAAAAAAATATAAATGACAATAGTGAATGATTGACAATAACAAACTAATAAAAATATAAGTGTAAGATGAATATTAAATATATTTAAGTGATAAATAAATAATACAAAATAAAATATATGTTATAAATTAAAGTAAAAATATATTATAAAAAATAAAGATAATATAATGACAAAAACAAAACAAAAATAAAACAAAAAAAAGAAAAATAAGAGAAACAAAACAAATAAATATAAAACAAATAAAAGAAATAAATAAGAAAACAAAAAGAACAAGACAAAAATTAAAACTAAAACATAATTTTCTTAGTTTATTTCAAGTTTATTTCATGTTACATATATAACAAATTTAAGTTATATTAATTTATATAAATTTAAAACATGTTAATATATAATAATTATTATATAATATTATAAAGAGATTTATAAAATTTATATATTACTAACTAAATTAATATAATAAATAAAAATAAAATATTAATAGAATTTAGAATATAAAATGATATAATAATACTATAAATTAATTAATTATTTAATAATAATTGAATAAAAATATGAATTAGTACTATTGGATAAAAATATTAAAAAGAATATTATTGTACTTGAAAATAATATATAATAATAATAATAAAAGATAAAATTATAATAATATAAGGCAAATATCAAGAATTCATGATAAAATTTTATTCTTGTTAATCAAATATTTGTTATTTTAACTTACTATCAAGTTTTGTAAAATATATAATTTAAATTTGAAAATAAATATAATAATAAATAACAAATATAATAATAAAAATTTAATTATTTATAACAAATTCAAATAAATAATATTCAATTTTAAATATATTAAAAATAGAAAAAATACAATTTTGAAAGAAAATATTTATAAATAGAATATATAAATAAATTTAAATATTAATAATATATATAAAAAATTTATATTATATTTTAGCAATATAAATATTTATTTCTAATCCAAAAAATAAATTTTTTATTAATTATAAAAATAATATTAGATATAATAATTAAGCTATTAAATTAAAATAAATAAATTCTAAAAAAAATATTAAATATAAAGTATTCTCAAATTCTGATTATAATAAATTTAAAAAAATTATATAAAAAATATTGAATAAAAATATTATTTAATTTGAGATTTTATTTATTTTGTAAATAATATTATTATAATATAAATATTTAGTTATTATTTAATTATATTCTATTGAATAATTTATATTATAATTTAATTAAATATTATTTAATTAATTTTATTAATTAAATATAATTGAATATTATTTAGATAAAATTTTATTTGTCAATATTTTTATATAGTAAAATAAATATAATAATTATGACAAAATTAACAAAATAATTATAACAAAATTAACAAAATAATTACAATAAAATTAATATAATAATTATAATAAAATTATCAAAATAATTACAATCAAATTTTTCTATAATCACATATATTTAGTTATAGTTATTTTATTTTGTTTTTTTATTTATATATAAATAAAAATTTCTTTATAGACACATTCTCTCTATAATTATTGAATTTTGCTTTTTCAAGAATGATAATTATAAAGAAATTTGATTATATAATAAAAATAATATAATAATTATAACAAAAGTAATATTTGTAAAATTACTAAATAATATAAAAGTAATATATTTTAATTAATAATTTAAACAGATTTATTAGCTTTTAGCTTTTTTTATTTTAAGAAAAAAATCTTAAGTCTTTTTATTTAGAGAATTATAAATTAAAAATTTTATTAAATACTTTTTTAATTTTAATTTTTTTTTATTTTTGTATAATATTATAACAATTAATTTTTATATTAATATTAATTAATCAAGTTGTATTTAATCTTTGACTTGATAATATATTATTAATATTTTAAGAAATTTGTTTTTTTAAGCTTTAAAACTTTTATAACTTATTATATTTGTTTTTTGTAATAATATATTTTGTTTATAAAAGTATTAATAAGATTTATATTATATTTTATTGATTATATTATTGTGATTTGATAGTTTACAAAAATAATTGTTATAAATAATTATTTTAAATAATTATTTCAATAATTATTTCATATTTATCAATTACTTATAAATATAGCTTGTAAATTTCTCTATAATCACATTCATTTATAGTTACACTTCTCTAGTTACTTTATTTTGCTTTTTCATTTATATATAAATATAGTAAAAAAATCACTCTATAATCACATCTCTTTATAGTTACCAAATTTTGCTTTTTTGAAAGTGTTAACTATAGAGAGATTTAATTATATTATAAAGTTAAAAGACAAGAAAATTGTTGTTTGTTTTATTTCTTTTTAAATTAATCTTATTGATTAAAATAGCTAGTATTTTTATATAATTTCTCATCTTAATTGTGAAATTATTTATAATTTCTCATTTTAATTGTAAAGTTATATTTTTTGTAATTGATATTTTGCCTTATCTACAAACTCACAGTTATATTATTGAATTAATAAACAAATGATTAATATCTTACTTGTTTATAAACAATATTTGAATGTACGTTACCGTAATCTACAGCTTGTGCGTATTCGGAGTTTGGGCGAAATTATGGAGTTATGGCAGAATTAATGAATTTATGCATTATCAGGTGACATCTTCACGGGATATTTCACGTGAGATCACTTTACAAGGGGGAACGTTGCCCCGCAACTCTTTTTCTCATTATGAGCAAATGAGTCAACTTACCAATGAATCGAATAAAGACGAGGGTATTTCCAAGTTAGAAATTTCCGGCATTTATCCATTTCGCTGTGAACTACTCAAGACCCTCGCATTAAATATCGTAAAAAACGAACCAGAAATCGCTCCTGTAATATCCATATTCCGGAACTTGAACCACGTTCGGCGAAATTTAGCGATCTCTAAAACAATTACCACGCTAGTACGTGGCCATACGTTTCATCGAATCTGTACTGAAAAAATCTTTTACTCGTACAACCAAGTGCATGCGCAGTAAAAACGTCGAAACTCTAGGAATCGAAGGAATGAAACCGAAGCCTATACTTAAACAAAATTTGTCTCAATTGAGTGGAGCCTCCTTTATAGCCGACGACCTAGAAAAGACTCTTCGGATTGGATCTCGCCCTCAAACCCTACCAACAGCAGATAATGCCTCCAGTAAAAAACAGAAGACAGATAATAAGTGAGAATTTTCTAAGTTGAAAAAACTCGAAGAATCGGCTACCAATGTTCCGACTATTTTAAGATCGATTCCGCCAACATCCACTTCCGTTAGAAGATTATATCGATTTCATTCCTCTATATAACAAGATTTACTGCCGAAGTCCGAAATGATAGAGCGAGCCAAGATGTTATAAGATATTATTACGATTTTGGAAAAGGTTTATTGCAACGTTATGAATATCATAGAGAGCACGCATCCCTGATTCTAGTTAATGACGAGGTCAGACAACAACTCCCAAAGATATCGCCGACACCACGCTTTATAAGAAAAAAAATAGAAAGGGCTCGGAAGATCTATGACCTTTTTTTTTAGCACTATCAGTGAAATCTTTTACGGGATTGACGATTTCAAAGTTATTTAATCAATCATGTAATAGCTGAAATTAAGTAAGGTAATCAAAGTGGCGTATTTAGTCAACATCACATTACTGTGCCTATGTCCTCGAGGACACGCTCGCATGATTTAACTGCGAGGTCGTTTTTTGGCAGTATATTTTTCATTTTTGTTTATTAATAATAAAACAGGTTGCTATTTTTTTATGGATATCGCTGATAGAACCAGTGCATCACATGTTAGCACCCACGGGATCTAACAATTGTCAGGCTAACAAATATAATAATACCAAGTTGATCCATTTATCTCACGCATTTATTATACACATTCAAGGATTTAATCAATATTCTGAATTTACCTTTTATAGAAGTAACTGAAGAGGCATTAACAAACAAGGAATGGTTTTATTTTATCGAATGACAAACCATAAATCAATATTTTAATTGTCACTATGACCCTTAATTTATTATAAATTTCATGATTATGACCAGTCATTTGAAGCTATTCAGAAAACTTGATGGAAAGCAAATTCTTTACATTTTTAATCATCGTAATGCTATTAATATATAGAAAATCGCTATAAACAAGTACATTTTATTATAATCGGGGATTTGGCAAAGTTCGCAATATCCGAATCTCGCTATGTAAGGGGATCATCATGTCTAAGTACTAAATATAATAAGATAAGCTGTATACAATTATCATGAGTCAGAGTAAGTGAATTACGTAAAAAAAATCAAATAAAACTTTCAGATAGTTTTTAAATATTCTAAATTCAAGGTTATTTGAATTTCTTGCCGAAATTACTTTTTTCAAAAAAATAGTTTCTACTGCATGTATAATTTCACTTTCGGCGTAAAGTGAGATTAACTTCGTCGAGTTTCGATTTAGTGCGGCGTTGAAATACAATACTGTGTCGACTCGAAAGCTCTACGAACTTGGAAATTCGTTAACGGCAAGTGTGCAAATATATTTTAAGTGCAAATAATGGGAATATGAAACATGTACGTATGTAGCGGTAGTATAAATAGAAATTTTCTCAGATGTGTAGATAGAATGCGTGGGAAAAAAGATTAGAAACAATCAATAGTGTTTGATGCAATGATTTAATGCCAAATCGATGATATGTGGGAACAAAGTCAAATATAAAAGTAGTCAATGGCCCGAATTGTCGAAACCCAAAATAAACACCATTTTCACCTTAATTTATACATAGGTTTTTTATAAAAAAATGTCTAACGGCAGCGAGAAACTTGCCCAAATCGCACAGAAACACAAACCTTGGTTCGCAAAATTCACCGATATAGGTGACTCACCCGAAGAAAGCAATGGCATACTCGGGGCAATCAACTATTTAAAGAATCCTTTCTACAGCGTTTACGATTCAATCGCGCACTACTTTCCTCCGCTTGCTTGGTTTCTAATTGGTGCCGCGGCATTAAATGCTGTTCCCGTCGCTTTAATGCTCGGCTGGCTTGGAATTACGACACTTGTCTGTTTCGCGGTTGCCGGTGGATTCATCTTTTTCGTGGAAGGATTCTTTTTCTTGTTGGGTAGTGGAGTTATGTTGCCGATTATTGTGTTTGCTCTGTTTTCGGCATTTGTGACGTTTTTGTTTTTGGCGGGTGCGTATGGAGTGTTTCGGTTGGGGAGAGGAGCTTTGTGGGCTATTGGAATTGTTGGTAATGGAGGAATTGTTGGTAATGGAGGAATTTTGCCATTTGACGGGACTACTAGAGAATCTGAAAACATTTATGAATAATTATCTTATAGTATAGTATAGTATATTGTTATTGTAAACATTTTCCGTGAGCAACACAGCAATAGAAAAGACCATTAATTCACTGTGTGTGTTCTTTCCTCCTTGAATAAATGTTGAAAAAAATCTTCCTATTGAATCTGATAGTTTCTGAGCAAATAAAGTATTGGTATTTCACGTTGTGTCAAGAAATACTATTTCTATATTGGATACAAATGTCATTTCCTTTCAGAATCAAAAAGAATACAAGTGATGCTGCGTGCACGAAACTAAAAATCAAAGAGGAGGTCATAGTAAATCAACTTTCTCTATTGGATCTTCTAAAAAAGGCCCGATTGACTCGTGACAAAATGCGATAAAATTTGAGGAAAAAAAAATACAGTGGTCAATATAAGAAACGATATTTTGCGTTTGCCCACTTGACCGAATTTTATTTTATTTTTGAACAAAAAATATTCAAAAACTCCTTTGATTATGATATAACATGCGCACTGCATATTTAATGGAACTAGGAAAAAATTCATCCATCAAAAGTTTCAAGCCCCGAGGTATTTGAATGGGAAGAAAATAAAAACGAATTTGATTCTCAGGTACTTTATAAATTAAATTACTAAACTATCAATATTAACAACGAATAATAAGAAAAATGGTCGATGACGACTAGCTATTTGTTAATCGCTATAGTAGTTTGTGGTAAATAATAAAGATTTGGCATACAAACGCGCTTTTCAAAATCTAAAACACGTGAATGTCTATGCAAGACGATCAATTTGATAGTGAAAGAAATTCAAGCATTTATATTTAGAAACATTATATTTGACAATCAAGTTTAATTAATATTGAAACATTACAACCAGCCAGTGTTGATAAACATACTTTATGGGGGTGGTCTAGAACCGGTACCCTCGTGTTGTGGATTAGTTTCTGTTATTGTTGGTTGTTTGGATTCGTTAAATTGTACTTTATCACACCGTGAAAGTTACTTTTGGCGCGTTACAGAAGTAATGATATATATGTGATAGCAGTTTCTGGCTTATGCGGACGATAGAAAATCATAGAATAAATGTTGCTGTTGTGGAAATTCTTTTCTTTTTGAATAATTATTATTACCAGCCAGCACACAAATACACACAGAATTTGTTGCTACTATTGGCGCAACGCTAAACTAAGCGAACAGTCACTTATTTTTTTGTTAATTATACGTGTTAAAATCTGCAATGGATGGATTACTCTGCACACGTAATATAAAAATCAGAATAAAAAACGGGCTTTTTTTAGTTTATTTGAAAATATATATTTTTCGGACTTATGCAAATTACGAAACAAATAATTCAGCAATATCTTATGCAGCCAAATCGTGAAAGGCATATAGATAAATATAAAAGGCACATGCGGACACGATAGACGTCGAATTATTGAAAAGCAATGTCTTCTCTTTTTTTCGCATACGTATTGATATACAGAGGCCTCCCAGAATATTGTGGACACTTTTTAAAATACAATAACACAAAAACTAATAAAAAAGCAAGATTT
>CAJVPL010001769.1:0-11921 GCA_910591945.1 Ambispora gerdemannii
TTTACGGTAAGATTTTCATGTAGAAATTAGTTGAGCATTATTGCGGAATTAAGGGATTTATTGTTACTACGGTAACACTACGTAATACGTAAAAAAATCTGATTATCGCGGTTTATTAATACAGTTGAAATATCTTACTACAAAAGAAAATTATAGGAGCGTCGGGTGGTGTATTTCCAAATATACAAATAATTCAGTGTACTCAAATACACCTACTATACTTCCCTTACTTTTGTTCTCGACTACTACGAAGTTATTCCTCGGATCATATGTGTGTTCATATTTGTTCGGATTAAGCAGATTCATATACTGGGATGGACTGTCAGTGAACTTACCCATCGTTTTACGCATATTGTTTCGAGACTTAGCCATAATACCTATATACACACATTTATTTGATTCAAATTTGGGTGAGGCATGCAACGTAATACGTAAAAATAGATAATCTAGATCGCGCTTTATATGTCGATTAATAAACTTACTTACCTTAAGTTCAGATGCATTAATGTAAAGCTCGAAAATTAACTTTATCTTTTACTTTACGCTTTCGAATAGGGCGTTTTCTTACTGCTTCAGTATTATGCATATGTATAACTTCTATTTCCGAACTAGATGTGGAAGAATTACCTGAATCGTTATCTGAAGTATCCAAATCAGAAGTTGCAGAGATATTTGATCTGTGATGCAGTGAAGAGATAGAGTCTTGAGTCTTCAACTCATCTTTCAATTTCCCAGGAAGTATTTTGTAAAAATCATGAATATAGCAGACCCCTACACACCCTAGCTGTCCTATCTGTTCTACAATCATCGAAGTTATTAGAGAGGAAGCCACTCTTGCGTCCGACAAATATCAGATGATGCCAAAGATTCGTTCCCTTATCGACTCTGAGAAAAAAGCGTCCCAGCAAAGCAATGATACTATAGATGATGATGATGTGGAATTGGAGTATACGAGGGAACCTGGAGAAAGCACGACAAATACAGAACGAAAGAAACAGTTCGCAGAAAAATCCACCGATACTCAGGAGCGGGGCACCAGTCGATGATGATAATTATGAGCAGACATCCTCAAAAGACACCGACGAAGGGGATATTGTACAAAGTTTGTTGGGGGAGTTGTCCACGCCTATTAAAGGTGAAACCGTCGAAGCTATGATTGATGAAGACGAAAATAACAAGAATTCAGCGCCAAAAAATCTGGGTGTTTTATATCAGAAAGCATGTCGTGCCGAAATGCGTGTGATGAAAGCAAATCAAGAAGAAGTCGCATGTTGGTATTATTATGGGAAAGGATTTGAGGGAAGAGTTGAGGATATATTAAAAAACGAGAGGGGGGTTAGAGATCAATCCGCACGAAATCGGGTTTATAACGAAATAGTGCAACATAGCCCGGGATATTTGAAAGATAATTTGCGGAAAAAAACTCACAGGGCCATAAAGATATACAAGTTATTTCACATCGGGGGCAAATAAAATTAAGCGAATTAACTCCTATGATGTCAACACAATTTCGAAACTTACAGTAACTCAAATCCAATTAATAGAACAGCATTTCTGTAAGGTGGGGAACGAAGAATCTGCTCACGTGTAAGACCGCGCGGTCTCACATGTGACTTTTAGCCGATTACTGCGGCATATATATCTCACAGAGGTTGATGTACCAATTAATGATTTAACAATGTAAAAAAATATATTAATAAATGTTACATGTGTCTTCGCTAGACACTGACATCCTGTCATTATTTTTGTTATATACTGTAAACCATTTATTGTTAATATGCGCTAATTAAATGATCCGATTTTTATTAGTAGCATCATCAGAAAATCAATAAAATCATTTTTATATGAAACATCATGTGAGCGTGTGGATTGAAAAGATTTCACCTGTCACAGGGCTTGTTTCACGTTTTTAGTGCAACCCAATTTTACATATATATACATATCCCGTTTTGATTTTTTTTATAATTTTTCGCTCATGAAATTCGCCTTTCCATTTCGATTGTGCAATAATAAACGAATTTTCTACTTGTATGTTTTACCATCATCACACGTCGGAAGAAAGGTAAGAAATAACTAGCCTCCAAATCTTTATTTGCAGTTTATTTAAATAATTACATTTTTTGCACATGACTCGATAATCAAATTAACGTTCGGAGATTCAATTTGCAACTATATAAAAAATCACATTTTACGGATGGTTAACTCGATAATCATTTTTTTCATGTCCGCACTCGCCAAATTTTTTTCAACTCTTAAGAATTCGCGAAATATAGTCAGAGACCTGTTTAGTAATCAGCCGAATTGCATCAATACTCAAGCATCTAAATTTACGAAAGATGATGTAGAAGCACTAAGAGTGAGGTTTTATCCAGCATCCGAAGATCACGTTATTCCTAACGAGAAAATCGAAGAATTTCCAGAACAATACGTTTGCCCCAAAATAAACAGAGACATGCTCAATAAAGAAGAATTCAATGTTGGAAAAATTAGCGATTTCCCGGATAATAAAGTCCGAACCTTCTTTTACAAACTGCATGACGTTACCAGAAACCTACCAGGAATACCCGAGTCTCGTACTGATGACTTGGTTGCTGATTTGCTTCGTACTCCCGGGTTGAATGATTGGCCCTTGAATATATCGTGAGTAATTTAAAAAAAATTCGTATCTTATTCAAATGTCTTCCTAAATTTTCTTTGTTTAAAATCAGACAATATCCACCAAGTATACTACATATTTTTAGAGAGCCTTATGTTTCGGCAAGACCCGAATTTGTGGTATCTAAAGAAACAATATCTATGGTTGTTGCAGAAGTATGTTTTTTTTTACTGTTTGGCAGGCAAATATCTCAGATTACTAAATATGATTTTGACAGGATAAAAGCTTACGAAACGTCGACTCTACAAATGATTTCGGAGAAATGCAAATTGCTGGTGAAATACTTGCCTGCGGAAGTGAAAACATGCGAAAGGTTGATAAGATTACTGATCAGGTTTTATTTTCTATTCGTTTTATCTCTACCTATGCTACGTTTTACAAGGCTGAGATTCCCGCTGAATATTGGAATGAACTTGCTAAAGGTTTGCCAATATATAGTTTAGTTGAAATCAAAAGATGGCCAGAGTTGAATAATAGGAAAAGTGGTCTTGATCTTGCAGAACCAGATCAAAGGAAAGCAGTGTTAATTGCATTAACCAAAATTCGTCAATTTCTTTTGAAATAGGTAAATCATTAATAATAGCGTGATGTGATTAGTTAGCTGTGCCTTGAGGCACTTTATATATTAATACGATTTATTACAACTAAGAAATTTCATGTATTATTTTTTATTGTATCATAAATATATAATCTTTTCTGATTGCCTGTCACATAAAATTTGATGAGCTGATTAATTCTGGGTCCTAAGGCTCCAAAGGACTTTAACTTGTTTCTTAGATCATTGGTTAATGGACTGAAGCAGTTGCAAGATAAAAAAAAACTCCTTCCTTCTGGATAATTTCTGAATTGTAAATTCATATAAATTCTAATTTTTCCTGATTTTTTTCTGAATGACAAATGAAGTTCAGTGCTATGATGCCAAAAGTGATAAAAATTTTATATTACACACACATATCCTGAGTTAATTTAAGAATCTTCCTACTTTAGCAAAAGTAATATGCATCACTGAACACAATTCATATTAGGGATATCACTTTTATTACTTGTGAGGAATCTATAGCACAAATAACAAACATGTATATTATCTTCAAAATAATCAGTTAGTATTCATTATAGATCCAATATCTTGCTGGAAAGAACTCAGCAGAGTTATTTTCAGAATATTGATAACATTAAAAATTCTGTATTAAAAGCCAATCATATATAATCAATAAAGATTATTGGTATAAATGACTGAAGTATTTTTCAGATAGATTTCAGTAGATATTATGCATGATTTTTTCAAAAATGTTGCTCCAGTAATGTTCCAGCACTGGACTGGCACATTGCTTAAATTAAATAATGATTTCAATATCTCTAATGATAACTGAAACAAATCAAAAAAATATATCATAAAAGTTTGAATATTTATTAGTTGATATACTTCAACATTCTAATATTTTTAAGATAGAGAAGTGAATAAACTGAATTATATTGTATTCAATCTCACTTTTGTCTGAAAATCTGAATAAAAAGTTAGTAAAAAATCTCATGTATTTGATTAGAAATTCTCTATTCTAACCTAATTAACTTTTATTTTTTTCAGGTATTTAAAAGAATAAACAAAGCTTGTTAATATATGCAAACTTTGTTTAAAAAAGATAATTATTTCTAATAAATTAAAGAAAATTAAAAGATTTTTTTTTTCAAGTTTGTAGTGCATTATAAAAAAGAATATTATCAAAGAGAATTCACTTAACTATCAGTAGCTTTGAGCTTTTTCTATTATCTTCTTCATATTATCAAATTCATTCAAATTACTAAACCAGTATAGACAATCTGACAATATCTGATAGAAAGACTTTGTGGAATATTGCTATCTCTTGTCCAGTCAAGATATAACAATTTATATTTTCTTGTATCATATCCATTATTTTTCATGTTATATTTATTATTTTTTGCATAATATATTAGAAATTAATACAGATCTACATTTAATATTTCTTAATATTTCATCAAATAGATTAGAAATAAAATATAGATTACATTATTAATTTAAATATACTTTGTTTTTAATTACTTTTCTTTTTATTTGTTTTTTTCTTTTTATTTATTATTTTTAAATTCATATTAATTATCTTTTATATTATTTATATTTTATATATATCTCATTAAGTATAGCATAACTTGAAAATACATTATCTTTAAGATTAATAATTTAGAACCAATCACTCTCTATTTTATTATTAATTTATTTGTAATTCATTTGATATTAATTATGTATCTGTTTTGTATTATAGCTCTTTAGAGCTTTTCACTATTTAATAAATCTTTATTAAAATTAAAACTGAAAACTATCTCAATTAACATAATTTATTTATAATAATTAATAAATTTATTTTAATATTTTATATATAAGAAAGTATTCTTATATAAGACAACATCTCTATATAAATTTAACTAATCAAATTACTATATTAAACCAATTTTCTTATCTTTGGAGATTAATGAATAAGTATTTTAACAATTCAAAGAAAAATACAAAGGAATCTGAGAAAATCAAAATTTTGGAATTAAAATGAAAATAAATTACTATTAATACTAAAACAAAAATATATATTTAGCAAATTGAAAAAATAGTTACTTAAATATTATTATATTATGATACAAGAAATAGCTAACTTAAGGAGATATTTTTTTATTTTTTGCCAATATTTAATCTAGTTCAAAAGTTTATTTATGAACTAATTACTATATACATTTACTGATACTAATATAATTCAGTATAATAATAATTTTAGAAGATTTCATCAGATATTTAAATTTATGGGAAGCTTCAAACTGTAAATAAAGAAATAATTAATTCACAATTTATTAGTCAAAAAGAAAATATATTTTATACTAATTACTGAATAGCAGTATATATATAAAATTAATTTTATTTTTAGGTAAATGCTAATAATTACTCCATTTTTTTTCAGGCAATATTATTAATTAATAAAAATATTCAAAACAAAAATACACAAATTAATTTAGATAAACAGAAATTTTATAGGAAAGTAAAATACTATTTTGTATATGAATAAAAATGAATAAACATTGTTAATTCTAATATAATAAATTAGTAATCAGTAGCTTTCAGTTATGATTCACTTATTTTTCATAATCTTGATTATTCTAAAATTATTAATATTAATACTATAACTAGATCTATCAATTTTTTTTCAATTATCAAAAATAGAAATTATATAATAGATTAAGAAGATCATATAATATATACTGATAAATAAAAGTAAAAATCTGTTTCTATTATTAGAGTAAAAATAATAAAGCTTTAATATACTTCTATTTTTTTAGTGAATAAAAAATGAAACTATATCAGATCATTTAAAAATTGTTTCAAAATGAATTTTTGCTAAAGTAAATCAGATTTCTTGTATAGATTCATTTTTTATCTGGAAAATGTTCTGAATAAAAAATGAATTAATATAAAAAACCAAATTTTAATCTGATATATTCAAAAAAATTTTTTTTACAGAGAATCAAAAAGTAGAACAAGATTTAATAAGTAAATTACTTGAATTTATTAGGCATAATAATACTATAATCTTATAAAATTTGTATTCTATATCTGTAAACAAATTTTTGGTATTTTATTTTATAATAATAATATAATGAGTAAGAAAAATTTAATTTTAAATAGCTTATTTTATCTAGTATATTTATTCAGCAAGGTAGAAAAAATTGAACAAAAAGAAAAATTATAATAATATTATTATAGTAAGAAATGTAAAAAAAGATTTCAACTCTTAATTAAAAAAATAATATTAGTAATTAAATAGCAAGAACACAAATTTATAATGAAATAATATTATATTTATCTGATATTAAAAGAGAGTATTTGCAGAAGATGATTTAAAAAAGCTAAAAATATCTATATATTATTTAAAGGAATAGGAATAAATAAAATATGATTAATAATATATAGTGTTGATACTATTTTTAAACTAACAGATACACAAATTTATAATATTATAAATATTTATATTAAAGAACACATCAAAAGATTTTTATACTATATAGAAGTTATTTTACTAATAGATATTGATGAATATATTTTAATTTATCCTTTGGTTGAATTTTGTCACTTTATTTTAATTTTATCTTTATTACTTCTTGTTATTAAAAGAGATATAAAAAAGAAAATATCTCATTAGTAAAGAAATTGATCAGTATAAATATTGTTTATGCATATATAATTTAATGAAAATTGTTAAATCTCAAATTTCTAACTCAAAAATAAAGATTTTATCAGAAGTTAAGATAAGTATATTATTTACATCAAAATTTATTATCAAAAAGATCCTATCTAAAAAAATAAAATAATTCAACTTATACTTGTACTTATTTTTATAACAAATTATTAGAATAATATTCCAATTTATATAAAAAATATAGTAATAAAAATGTTAATTATTATAGGATTAATATTGAATCATTATACTCAATATATAAGTTAAGTTATAAGAATAAAGAAGTATAAAGAATAAATATAAAGATAAATTTTACTATATTAAATATAAAACATCTAAAATTAGTACTATTATATCAAAATAATTGTATAAATTATCATTTTTCCAGTTCTAATATTAAAGTCAGATATATATATTTAGATATAATTATATTTTCACTTTGTAAAACAAAAAATTATATATATATTTTTTAACTTGAAAGAATAATGAATAATATCTAATATAAAAATTTAAATGAATGTAATCTTATAAAATAATAATATGAATATATTAAACTTGCAAACCAAGTTCAATAAAATCTTTACAAATCAGAATACTTTAATTCTTGAATATTTAAATTAGCAAGATAATTTAATTGGTATTTTGACTAATAAAATTCATTCCAAGTTATATAAAGATATAAGAAAAAAACTGAGCTTGATCTTTAGATAAAGTTTGAAAATTCAGAATTCTTACAAATTAAAGAATATAATTATACTTTACAAAATTATGTTATCAAGATTTCTAAGTTTCTGAAAGAAAAAAATATAATTCTTGATGTGATATATAAATATTTCTCTTTTTTATCTTATACTAATTTGAATATATGTTATTAAAATATATTTAAATATACCAATTCAAAAGTTAAATATCTGATATATAAAGAGTACATATATATTTAGATATATAGAATGATTAGAACTATTTAGATAAAAATAATTACTATTTTCTTAACTGTTCTTTTCATATCGTTAAAAAAAAGTTATAATTGTTATACAGAGCTACTGAAATTCAAGTAAGTATATCACATAAATTATTTTTTACGATTACATGCAATTGTTTTCTTGGAATCTATATTATATGTATTGTTTTAATATATAATTTATATTTCACAAATCTGATATAAAAATATATTTATTATTATTAAGTATATATATAAAAAACAATAAATTATATAATTAAATTATATGTAAATAGTTATATTCTGGCAAATTCTCGATAGACATTATTAAGATATTGATTAGAATTCTCTATTCATTATATTATCACATACTAATACTTATCATCTATTAATTTATATTTATTTTGTCACAATAAATTTACTACATAGTTATATAGTCTATAATTTAAAAGTTTTTTCTTAGATTCTGCTCACAATTTAGAACTTTTGGTATTTCAAAAGAGTCATTGTACTTTATAATTAATATAACTATAATCATCAAAATGATTTACCTTTTGAGAAGTTATGCCTGAAGAATTCTTATTATTGGAATAATTATTTGTCTTTAGAGAATTCCAAACTCAAGTAACTAATAATTCAGATCTATTCTTGTAATTTCTCTAAGCTCTTTGTATAATTCTTGTTTTCTAATATTAGTTTTCAGTTTATCACGTTTATTATTTCACTAATCATCAAATCACCAGGTTTAAGATAATTAACATATCTTTATCTAGAATAATGAAATATTTTCTTTGGCTGTACATCATCAATTTCCAGCAATCGAAACGAATAGCTATATGACTTTTATGAATTCTTGGTCTGTAATAATTGAAATTATTAAATTTACCTTTACCATATGACATAAATAAACAAAATCATATTTGAAAAATTGTGACTCTAAGGAATATTTGTAAGATACCAAAAAGATTAACTTTAGATAATGCAAAAGAAATTGTTAAGCAATGAGAAGAAGTGTGTCTTTCAGAAAAATACATTAATAGCTCTTTACCTATGCTATGGAAATGTTCTAAAAATCATGAATGAACTGCATCATTTAGTAGTATAAAACATCTGAATTCATGGTGTCCACGTTGTGCAAGTAATATTCGTCAAACACTTGAAATTGCTAAGATGATTGCAATCAATAAATGTGGAGAATGTATTTCAAATAAATATATTAATAATAGATCCTATTTGCGATGGAAATGTGCCAAGGGTCACGAATGGGATGCATCACTTGCCAATATAAAATATCAAAAGTCATAGTGTTCATATTGCTCAGGCCGGGCTAAAATACTCTCGATATTGCTAATATGATTGCATTCAATAAAGGCGGAGAGTGTATCTCAAATAAATATATAAATGTTTCATCTCATTTGCAATGGAAATGTGCTAAAGATCATGAATGGAGTGCAACACTTCAAAGTGTAAAAAATAGAAATTCATTGTGTCCTTTATGTATTGGACGTAATCGAACTATTGAGTATATGCAAATTTAGCACAGAAACGAAATGGGAAATGTCTTTCAGATAATTATAAAGATGCGCATTCTAAACTAATTTGGAAATGCTCTAAAGGACATATGCTAATATAAAGTATCATAATTCATGGTGCCCCTTTTGTCGATATTATCAATTTGAAAATTTATGCAGAGAAATTGTATCAAAATATCTTGGACCGCCATCTAAGATACGTCGACCTGATTTCTTAAAAACACAAGAATTTCCATATGGATTAGAATTAGATATTTATTACCCAGAATATGGCTTTGCAATCGAAGTACAGGGGCATCAACATGAAAAATATATCAAATTCTTTCATAGAGGGAACCCGAATAATTTCATCAAACAGCAAGCACGAGATCAACTCAAGAAAGAATTGTGCGAAGAAAATTGGATCGTTTGAAGGTATGTTTAGTATTACGAGGACCCATATATTGTTATTCCAGAACATCTTCGAGTAAACTCGAAACTTTAAATGTGCAATTAAAAATTATGTTCCTAAAATTTTATACTTTGCGCAATGCATGACAAAAGTAAATACTTTATTAAAAAAATAAAAAAAAATATTATATTACATTTGGATTGTTTTGTCACAAGAGTTAAATTACGGATGATTCGATTTTATTTTTTTCTGCCTTGGATTCTTTTCTTTCGAATTAGTCCTTTTTTTCTTAGGGGTGTTCTCACAATCAGCAAAAAATTGAATTGATGCAGGAGGCGGAGTAGAACATTGTTCGTTTAATTCTTTTAACAAATCATCATTGTTGTCGTCATCATTCAGAATATCCAGAACTTGTAGGTTATTCTTAATAATAATCTATTAAAATAATTAGTATATGAAAGAGAAGTAAACATCTTCAATAATCTATTTCATACCTTGTATTGATATATTCTTACTAGAAATTTAAGGAAGGATCTTAATCCTTTTTTGGAGAATTTGCTATGTATGTTGAAAGATTGGGGATCTTTGCGAAAAATGCAAATCGACCCTCCGGCACGCCATAATCTTACAAATTGAATCCATAATCCAAGGTGTAGGATACCAATTACTTGGAGTTTGTTTGCTCTTTGGTCGTCATAATTTACAGCTCTGATCAAATCGGAATACATACCTCGAAGAGTCTTTGGAATTTTGAACTCTTCATTGAGATATTTATTGTCTGAGACACCCTTAAAGGACCTTGCACCTTCTATGGCTCCAAATTCAAGAAGCTCATCAGTTGTATATATTATTCCGTCAATTTTACGGCCAACGAGCTTTCTTTTACGTGTATTTGCTTTTCGATTTCGATTCTTCCGGTTAACACTACTTGATGACGGTGCATCAATTCTGTATACAGTTATAAGCTATATTAAAAATACGAGTTGATGATGATTTATTGTTTATACTAGTGGAAAAATAGTTAACCTTTTAATATCAGTCCCCAATCGAATGTCCCAAAGGCAGAAGTCAATGCTCGTTCCAAGAAGTGTAACTGTAAACCAATGTTCGTATTGTGTTCTTATTAGAGGGGAAGCCATATTTTCATATAGATTTGCAAGTGTTCGAATGGCCAATTGAATCCATTCGTTATCGTAGTGTTTACGAATGTCGTATTTTTCTTCTTCAAGAAATGATTTCATCGTTATTGTGCGTAAATCTTTTATAATGTCGTGTGAAATAATCGGAACCCCAATTCGATCTTTGTTAATTCTTTCCATTCTGAATCGGTAAATTATGCCTTGATATTCTCATCATCAAAATCCACAATATATGAATGGGCATGGCTAATCAAATCATCGTCAGTATTGTGAATGGTAGATAAAAGAATTTAACTCTGAAAATCTTACTGTTCATAATCCATGTCTTTACAAAAATTAAAAAGAATATCCTCCACTATTTTTCCTGTGCTCAATTTCAACTTCGTGATGTCCGGGATAGCATCATGAGTCTTCCGAAAAGCCACCTTGTCGATTTTTGGAGGATCCTTCTTACTTATATCGTTCCTTATTTCCACTTGTAAACATGAATTTTGGGTAACACAAACTTACATTGCAATCCAAATCATCATTATCCTCAATTAATTCATCGGAAGTTGATTCGTCAGTGTCGCTTGTATTACAAAAGGAAATAAAATTGCAGTCTAAGAAAATTGAAGAATACCATTCAAAGGATAATCATGCAATACCTTGGTATATATTCCGAATCATTATCGTTAGGTGCCGAAAAGGAGTTCTGCAATTCAGATTCAACCTAAAAAGGAATACATCATTAACAATTGATTGCCATGAATAATAAAAATTCACTTTAATGTGAAGGCCATACTTTATCCTCCTCATGGTGTGTTTTGTTGGATTCGTTTCTTATTATTTCTGATTCTCGAAGTTTCTCGATAAATTTAGTTGACCTTTGATCAGAGGGATCTTGGAAAAAAGTGTCAACTGAATCCTACAGAAATACAAAGATCAATATCATGTTGATCAAAAAAATATTAGTAAATAACTCTACTGATTCTCAAAAAAATACATATCTGTACCTTTTTATTTAGACGCTCCTACAGACAGAAGGATTC
>CAJVPL010001770.1:0-11917 GCA_910591945.1 Ambispora gerdemannii
TAATTAAAAACATCTTTTTAAAAAAAGTAGTAAGAGCTTGAAATTTTGTGGTTGATTTTAGCTTGTATGCACTGTACAGATAATTCGACAAAGACCTTCTGCATTCTGCATGTTTTTCCCGCGGTCATTTTACGGGATTTAGGAAAAATCTAAGGTGAAAAGCATGTCTGTGCGTCAAAAAACCCCGGCGTTTTTTTCTTTACTCAAGAATAGAGAGACTAGTCCACTTACAAAAATATGTATTTTCGGTGGCTTTTTTTTAAACCTAAGTGCGTGGTACAATTAATGACATGTGAAAATCGGAAAATAAAGTAAAGTGAAATATGCACGATATAAACTTCCTTTTTCGCATTTCACAATTCTTATCATATACAACGTGGTGGTTTTTTCCAAATAACCAAAAGTAGGGTGGTATACGTATATGATTTTAGTATATATGATTTTAACTAGTATCAAGATCAACCAATCAGAAGAAAGAAGTTGATTCGTTTTTTATGCAGATCTTTGATTAAAAAATTAACGAACGCTCAATTAACAACAAAAATGTCACGTACCTCACACATTCAAAGAGTATTGGAGCAACCCACATTTAATAAAGTGACACAATGTCGTGTTTTACTGGTTGGTGCTGGAGGAATAGGCTGTGAGTTGTTAAAAAACCTAGTACTCTCAGGTTTCAGATCTATTGAGCTGGTATACCGTTCTTTTACCGCATGATACGTAAGACTTTCTTGATACAGTTTTAAAGAATTTCCTTATACACAGGTTGACCTTGATACCATTGACGTTTCAAACCTTAATCGACAGTTTTTATTTCAGAAGCAACATATTAATAAATCTAAGGCACAGGCAAGTGAATTTCATATAATTTTCCATTATCATTTATTAACGCTTTGAATATCTCTAGATTGCGCGTGATTCCGCATTAAAGTTTAATCCTGATGTTGAAATCATTGCACACCATGCAAATATCAAAGACTCTCAATTCAATGTTGAATGGTTTCAAAGATTTGATATTGTGATGAATGCATTAGATAATCTTGGTAAGCTGTATTAAGATGGTAAGATGTTTAAACATAAGAAATATTCACGATTCTACTTTTAAATAGAGGCAAGAAGACATGTAAATTTTATGTGTCTGGCTGCAAATGTGCCGCTTATTGAATCAGGAACCGAAGGATATTTAGGGCAAGTCACTGTAATAAAAAAGGTATTTTTATTTTCTATATATTTTCTATATATTTTTTTAATAACTTTCTAATCTCAAATTCTATGTAGGATTTAACTGAATGCTATGATTGTCAACCCAAGCCTACCAGGAAGACTTACGCTGTTTGCACGATTCGAAGCACTCCGAGTAGCCCCATTCATTGTATTGTTTGGGCTAAAAGTTATCTTTTTAGGTTACGTGGTTAATTATACTTTTTTTACTGGATTCATACGATTTTTACAAATTTTGTTAACAATTGACTTTTTATTTCTAGTCAATTGTTTGGCGAGCCAGAAGACGAACCTTTGGATAATGAGATGAACAACGATAATGGTATAAAGATTCTATCATAGTATATTTTATTTTATAATAAGTCATTAATCATTTTTCTGTAATCCCGATTTAAAAGCTGAAGAAATTCAAATTCTCAAAAAAGAGACCGAGCTGCTGAAAGAAATTAAATTGACGATGGGATCTCAAGAATATGCTGAAAAAGTTTTTAAAAAAGTATTTACAGATGATATTGAGCGTCTTCTGACAATGGAAGACATGTGGAAGGAGCGAAGGCCTCCAGTGCCTTTAGCATATAACGATATGAATAGAGTATCATCGAATGGAGAGAACGGCCTGGATCACAATGATGATATGAACACTCTCAAAGATCAGCGGATGTGGACCTTTGAGGAAAATTTTAATGTATTCGTAGATAGGTCAGATTTGAATATTTCGAAATCTTTATGGAGGACTAAACATCGAGACTACTCGTACTACAATGATTATTTAGTCTTCCAAAAACGGCTCTCATAAATATATTGACTATCGTATAACCTTTTTTTTATTCTTATGTTATAAACAGCATTAATCGAATAAGTAGGCGATTACTCGAAGAACAAGAAATTAACCCGGTTGCCGTGCTTACATTTGATAAAGATGATGATGATGCTTTGGATTTCGTAACAGCAACGGCTAATTTGAGAGCCAAAGTATTCGGAATAGAACAAAAGTCAAGATTTCAGGTTAAAGGTTAGCTATTTATTAAAAATGACTATATATAATTAGATGAATTCTCAAAATTTTTATAATTAATCAAATGATAAATCAGCTATGGCGGGAAATATAATACCAGCGATTGCAACAACAAATGCTACAATTGCCGGAATTATAGTTGTGCAGGCTTTTAACATACTAAAAAATCGTTTGGAAGATTGCAAAACGGTAATGACCGTTCTTTTAGCAATTCATCCATCTCGAATACTAATCTTTGATTCTCGATCGACATACAGACATATTTGGATGGATTTAGACGCCCTTGTCTGCTCATCAACGAATCCTTAAACGGGCCAAATCCATCTTGTTCGCAATGTAGAGTTAATTATTACATATTACGAATAAACACGAAAAAGGCAACTCTTAAAGATTTCTTGGAAAAGATTTTAAATAGTAGCCACGAACAAGGATTAATTTATGGTGACGAAATAACAGTAGAAAGAGGCGCCAGGTTTGCTACGAAAATATGCCTTTTGCTTTGATTGTGTAATAGTTTTTTTTTTTAACCATTTTGTGATTATTCAGCATCATATACGATATTGAATTTGATGAAAAACTTGATTCCACCTTTGAACAATTAGAAATCACAGATGGAGTTTTCATTAAAGTAACACCTGATGATGCGAATCAACTTCCTGCTGTTTTTAGCATTTTCCATAGGTATAACAATTCATCTACTTTTTTGAGCTCTGTAGATACTGACAGACTTTTATTATCCTTTGTATATAGGGAAACCTTCGATACACAAGATACTTGGTATGAAATCGAAGGAGGTATTTCTGAGGCTCGTGTTTCTCATATTGTGGCAAGCAACCAAAACACAGAGACTGAAAGTGGGACAACCCTTAAGAGAAAACTCGAGTCAACTGATATGGACCTTGATGAGCAACCATCTACATCGTGTAAAAAGATGGAACTAGATCCAGAATATATTATTACAGTAGAAGACAGCATAATAATGACAGAAGATGGGCCCAAAAGTGTTATAACTCTTGATTAAGAGAGCGCTTCAATTAGTAACAGAATAATGCTTATAACTACTAATTCGTTTGATTTTACCTAGTTAACTAGCGGGTAAAAGAAAAGACTTTACAAGACGATGCAACAATCGTTTGATCTTATAAATCCTTATCAATCAAATAAGAAATAAATACGAAACTTTCTTATGTCTAAAGGAAAATATCAGCGTAAATTTATTTGCTCATGGAATTATTTTTAATTTTGGGGACTTCAACAATTCAAATGATATTCAAAACAAAACAAAACAATATTCTGTGTCACCATTAGATTTTAATCGCTCGCTATCATATGAATTCATGTGATTGTAAATAATAATAATATGGACAGATACTGTCATCCTTTGAGTGACAGTATCAATATTAATCACACAAATTCATTTAATCAGGCGATATGATTATATAATTATTTCACTCAATTATCACAAGTTAAAAATAATTCATTTAAGAATAAGAATTGCAAAAACCACAGAAAATACTTACCTTGGGAGGATTTTACAAGTATTCGTCCGTTCGATCGTTCTGTCCGTTTTTACTAAAGAATGCAATAATAGATTTTGATCACAATATAAAGATGATGATGACTAAAATTATTGCAAGGAATCGTATTGGTGTATGTGACTACGACGATAAATTGAATATTGTAATGGACGCGGAAACTACAAAAAATTTTGCTGACATTAATTGCCGGGGTTGCATTTTTGAACAGTTGCAATTGAGACGCGTCCCGCTAATGATGATGAAATGTTTTATTTGTTGAAGTGTGTTTGTGTATGTGCTGTATGTAGTAGTAGTTAGCTGTCACAGGGTGAGATGTAGTACAAGTCGAAGTTAATGATGATGATGATGGATGATGGTGTATGTATTGTTTGATTGTGCCTTTGCTGTAATTACTGAAGCTAAGTTGAGAGAGATGAAATGTGTGTTGTAAAAGAAGCGTGCGAAACTCAATAGTAGTAGACCTAATTTCTGTGTCGAACGCGAAAGATAAACAATGATACTGCAAAAATTAATAAACTAAAAAACAAATTAGAAATTATACACTGCTCATTTTCTATAGGTAGTACACAATGAGCAAATATAGTCTGCCCAATATTCGACGAAAATTTGTCAGTGATTCTTTCTTTTTTAATAAGGTGATCGTGGACGTGTATATGGATCATAACGGGCTGCTGGTGGCGGTCGGCGATCTCGCTCATAAGCTCTGTCGTAGCTTCGATCATAACCTCGTTCATAACCTCGGTCATAACCTCTGTCGTAGTAAGGCCTATCATATGCACGATCATAGTAAGGATCCCGGCCATAGCCCCTCGGAGGTCTTTCATAGCGATCATAGGATCTGTATTCATATCTAGGATCAAATCGATCGACTCGACGAGGCTCTATATAAATTTATTCATTTATTTATTTATAAATAAGAAATATAATATAGACTATTCTATTTGATTTGCAGAAAGTAAAATCTCAGAATAGAAAATAGAGATTTGAATACAATACCTCTTCGTTTTGGTGGTCCATAATATCGACCAGGAGTTGGAGTCCTAGCCTTAGAACGACGCGCCTTATAGCATTACAAAAAAGAAGGCAATTAATACACAAATTTATAACACTAACATTTTGGGAATATAAATTAGCAAAAAATTGAAACTTACTTTCTCAACAGTCACAACACGTCCATGAATTTCTGTACCACTAACACCCTCTTTGGCAGCATCAGCTTCATCAGTAGTGTCCATAGTGACAAAGCCGAAACCACGCGATTCACGAGTGTGAGGATCGTACATGATTTGCGCTTTAGATACCTGTAAATTTACAAATCAGATATTTTTTTTTAAAAAAAAAACAATCAAAATCTATGGAAAATCATTGTAGAAAAAAGTTACCTTGCCAAATTTAGAAAATACTTCTTCTAGATCACGATCTTCGGTCCTAATCGAAAGGCCAGTAACAAAGAGATTATTGCCAGGATTGATATCATCTTCCTCCGAACTTCTACTATTACAAGCAATGTTAAAAACTGACATTGTAATAGTAAATGATTAAAATCTTAAAAATCTTAAACAACTAATACCTTCTTTCACGGGGAGAGCGGGAAGACCTGCGTGGAGACCGTGAGCGAGATCTACTCGCTGGACTTCTCCTGTCATCACGTCGATCACTATGACGATCTTCGTGTCTTTCGTCGTGATGACGGTCCCTGTGTCTATCCTCACGTTCTTCACGGTGCCTGTCTTCAGGTATATGCCGGTCACGATGTCTTTCCTCATGTCCTCCCTGAGAAAAGCTATCCGAGCCATTTTGAGCTGCAAAGAAAGAAAAATTATTTATACCGTCTTTTTTTCATTTCCAATTAACTCCAAAAATGTGCTTACCATCAGCTTCACTCATGTTAAAGACAGCGAATTTTATAACAAGTACAGTATATAAGAAAAAAAGAATGCGAAAAAAAGTTAACGCTAGAGTAAAATTCTTTGACTAAATTAAAAATCCTTCGGATAAAGGTAGACAGAATGGCTTTTTGGAACGTCGTGAAATTTGATAGGAGCAATTAAGAAGCAATACTAATTATGCCGGAATCTTTTCCGTTATATTCCTTACTCGGAACTGATCATCGATTATGGGAAAGCCGAGCCACACACTTTCACATGATTGTTTCGAGTAAAAAAATTCTTGACGCGACATGTATCAAAAATATCGTGATGCAGTATTTTGCGTCTCTTTGCCACCTTAATAATAATCCTCTTATCAAAGGAAACATATGTGTTTTACAGGAATTTTTTCGAGTGAAAAAATTTAATTATTTGAAGTTAAATAAACGTCTTTGTTTAAAGGAAAACCAGCAGCACTGCTACTATACTTTTTCTTGTCTTCGAGTGCATAACAGAGTATTAAGACCCTTTAATTCATTATTTAATAAGGAAGTTACATGTTTTTTCAATTATCGATCATGGCCAGTTCTGTTTGATTCTCGGGTGAGAATTTTTCCAGAAAAACATTTGAGCACATCAAGCCATGTAGTAGAAGCAGACGAACATATATCATTAGCGAAAATAAGTGAATCGAGCTTGGTTCCCGAATCAGAAAACATTGAATCCTTAGGATTGCCTTCAAATGTCATACAAGAGATTAATAAATCAAGCAGTGATGCAGAACAAAGCAAAAATTCAAGCATTGATTTAGAACGTGAAGCGAATAATAATCTAGAAGAAAGTCTTCTTCCTAATCATGACCCGGATGAATCGGGATTATATGTTAAAGAGCCATTAAATAGGTATCACCCGTATATTCTGACAATGCAATTGGCTATCAATCGTGAAAAGCATAAGCCTACAGGTCCAGAGATGCTAAACATATTCCTAAATATACTTAGTGTTCCTGGTCTGGTGAAATATGTCATGCCACAAGAGATTGAAAAAATGATGATAGGTATTGGAAGAATGAGGCGTCTTGGATTATATGAATTATTAGTGGATGAAGGAGTTGAGCTTACACCTTTTGCCTATACGAAAATGTTCATCACCTATCTAAAGACTCATAATGGTCGAAAAGCAGGTGAATTGCTCGAGAAAATGAAATTGCTTGGAATTGAGCCTGATGCTTTTCAATACAATAACGTGGTGAGAACGAAAATCGAGAATTGTCGAGATCATGACGTGGAAAATGCATTACATTACTTTGATGAAATGACGTCAAAGAGATATCAACCTGAATTTCCTCTGTATTCAGCTGTAATTCATAGGCTTGTCGAATTACGTAGAATTAATGAAGCGGCAAAGTTATGTTTTGAGATGGTCTCGAAGGGATTGACTGCAACTGATACAGTTCTTTCTGATGTTAACTTTTCGGATATATTAGATGACCGAGGAAACATTATTAGTGATGGTAGTAGTGTCCCAAAAGAAGAGGAAGATAATGAAAATAAAATGAATAAAATGGAAAAGGCATTAATAAAGACAATTTATAATATTTTAGTTCGAACTTTGATCAGTAGAGATAAATTAATCAGAGCTACAAAGTTTTACGTTTTTTCACAACAAATTACGCGTAGTCCACCGGATGTTCCACTTTTGGAACTGTTAATCGAGTCCAGCATTAAATTCTCAAGATATGACATTGCCTTGAAAGTACTGGATACTCATTGGAAAGATCATGATATTTCATACTTGTATGTGAGAATGATCAAACATTGCGTGAAATTAAATCTGCTAAAAGAAATAGACGAGTTTTACATGCAAACCAGAAGACTAAGAATTTTGCTACCCAATGATCTTTATCCATTTCTTCTTACAAAATATCTTGATCGAGGATTTTTAAGGGAAGCAATTCAGACTTATTTCGATGGGAGAAAAAGAATGATAAGATTTGATATTGATATCTATAACAAGTTATTGAAAGGCATGAGGGAAGATCAGACTCTTAAAGACTTTATCGTTCAAGACATGATAAATGCTAAAAAGAAACCCACTACGGATACTTATCATGCTTTTATGGAACTGGCGACTTCAAAAAAAGAAACAAAATCAGCAATGAAAATTTTTGATTTCATGACAAAATCTAAACATGAAATACAACATATCACTTATCGACAATTGCTTAAAGGGTTCGCAGGAATTGGAGATATGAAAGGCGCCAATAGAATATTTGATTCTATGTTGCAATCTTCTTTCAAGCCTACAATTGTTGACTATAACCTAATGTTATACGGATACAGTCAAATTTCAGCGGACAGTGCCAAAAACATATTTCTTGGAATGGCAGAAGCTGGCATTGTGCCTGATGTGACTACTTTTTCAATATTGATTGCTGCTTATTTGGATGCCGGTGACGTAGCGAAAGCTTTTAGTTCATACGAGGAAATGAAAAAACGAAGAATAAAGCCAGATGTGCGAATTCTAAACGTAATTATTAATCATCTCTTAAAGACTGTTGGAGTACATGGCGCGACAAAATTTTTTTTCGATCAGTATAAACAAATGGAAATTGCACCGCAGTTTAGTACTCTAATGATTCTCTTGCGTGGAGCTTACCGAGAGCAAGATTTAGACTTTACTTCGTTATTTTATCGAGAGATGAGAAAATTCGGGTTCACCTTACAAAATAACTTTTTCTATATGGATCTTTTGGAATTTTTTTTGTCGAATAATCAAATTTCAGAAGCGAATATAGTCCTCGAGGATATCGATTATTATCGTATTGTTAGCAAGCTTAATTTTGATAAGGATAATTTGGCAGAGCGGAAGTATCGTGCCAGAATGCGAATAAAGCAAGCATTGTCAGATAATAATACCAAAGCTGCGTTAGCTTTTTTACAAGAGCTGAGAGAGGAGGAAAAGAAGGGGGAAAACCAAACTAAATAAATAAAAAATAAACAAAGACGAGGAATGGAAAAGGATGACAATGATCATATTGAGGAAGCTGAAAATGAAAATTCGACTAGTCATTATGATTAGCTTTATAGCACCGATATCATGATCGATTTATTTATTCGAACGGTCATCGAGTGAAATAATTCACATGTATATATATATATATATATATATATATATATATATATATATATATATATATACTCGAAGGATCCAATATTTTGATGATTAGCAGAGGACTAACCTGATCCATGAATCAAAACATTATTAGACAGTTATATAGAAGTTATATATAGATGTATTACATTTTGTTCAACTTCAATTTTATTTATTTACAATATCCGCATTACAATATGTAAATCATTTAACTCAAAATGTCCAAATAGCTATATGCAATTAGATCCAATAGATTAATAAAGTTATCACAAACATCACCGACTGCTGCTTTGACTCGTGCTTCTAGAATAAGATCGTCGATCTCGACGATACCTTTCTTTACTTCGACTTCGACTGATTGAGCAAGGACGATACCGATCCCTACTCCATCTAGTGGAGCATTGACCTCTTCTGTTTCTGCTTATGCTCTTGCTTCGACTTCAGCTTCTACTTCGACTAATTTGTCTTCGACTATCACGAGCCCGATTCTGTATGGAAGCGCCGAGCGGGATTGTGATGAACGTGATCTAGAGCGAGAACGACGATATCTATTGCGACCTAAATAGGGAATTTGGATGCATTGTATATAATAAAAAAGATGTCTGTCAATTCATAATATAATTATAAAGATCTAGATGCAACATTATATTTACCTCGTTCATTCCTAGAAACAGATACAGATCTACTTCGACTTCTATTTCTGTTACGATTTCTGCTAGGGCTTATACTTCTATTTTTGCTCCTGCTCCTACTTTTACTCCTGCTTCTACTTTTACTAGCAGTACATATTTATTAAAATTATATAAAAATTTAAAAAAGTGAATTTAAATTCAATGAGAAACAATCTCACTTATATATTAATGCAATATCATATTTGTAAAATAAAAGCACTAACACCAGGATCTCTCACTTATATATCAAAGAAACAATAATACCAGGATCTTTCAAAGAAACAATGATACCAGAATCTCTCACTTATATATCAAAAATATAATGATACCAGAATTTCTTATTTATGTACTAATATAGTTATACTTAATTATATGATAAAGTAATAATACCAGGATCTCTTTGTAATAATGTATAGGATCTCTCAATTATGTATCATAAATGGGAATGGATCTGTTAAAACTATTGTAATGTGTTAGTTTAACAGATTTTAGTACTAGATTTAATGTGAATTAATGTTATGTCAAGATAGCTAAATTTAATTATAACATGAATTATTAGCTAACAGATAATAAAAGTATTTAAATATAAGCTATGTATGCTTTTTTTATTAGGTTAAAGATGCAAATTTCTTTAAATATAATAATAAATATGATTTTAATAATTTTTTACAGAGTATTTATTGACAAGTATACTTTATTAATAAAAATAATAAATTATTAAAAATTGTATATTTTCAAAAGTAACTTGTTTTCAAAGTAATTTTATTAAGTTATTAATTGAACTAATTGCTACAATTTATTTTTTTACAACTATAAAATAGTTATATTTATATAGATTAAGTATTATATTAATAATTGCTAATAACAAAAATAATAGTAATAATAATAATAAATAATTATAATAATTATAGTAATTATAATCTAAAAAATTTCCAAATTTAATTTGTATAATAGATTATATTTAGAAGATTATTTATTATATTATATTATATATATTATCTAATTGATCCATATAAATTCATTCATAAACTTTATATATTAAATTTTACATGAAAAAATATGATAAGTTATTGTAAAAATATGGTTTTAGCTACTTAATTTTATAATTAATTAAAGTTTTTTTATAATTAATATTGTTATATAGTAAAATTATAAAAATATGAATAAATATTATATCAAAATAGTTATAATATAAATTGTTAACTAGTAAATAATATTATAATAAAAGTATTTATTAAATATAATTTGTATAATATTATTATGATAATATTAATATATGTAAAATAATCTTGCTTTTTTATTTACTAAATAAAAATATATAAAAATTAAAATTATAATAATAGTTATTTTATTAATAAAAATAATAAAAATGTCAAAAATTATTAAAATTTTATATTTTCAAAAATAATATATTTTCAAAATAATTTTATTAAGTTATTAGTTGGACTAATTACTATAACTTATTTTTTTTATAATTATAAAAATAATTATATTTATATCTAATTTACATTAATTAAGTATTATATTAATTATATTAATAATTATTAATAACAAAAATAATAGCAATAATAACTAAAGATAATGCTTTAACTAGTTATAGCTTGTGAAAGTCAATCAAAAAATTATAATATAATTATAACTAGTTATAATCCTTATTACTAATAATAATAATAATATTATTATTATTATAATAATTATAGTAATTATAATAATTATAATAATTATAATAATTATAAAATTATAAAAATTACAAAAAATTATAAGAAATTATAAAAAGTTATAATAATTAATAAGTCATATATTAAAATCACATGAAATTTATTTAATAAGAATTTAATAAATTAAATAATTAAATAAAAAATAATTAAATTAAATAAATTTAATTATTAAAATATTAAATATAATAAAAGTAATTAAATAAATATATTATAAAATATTTTGCTTGTAATAACATCAAGCACTAGTAAAATTATATTTATCACTTTTTCTTTATACTTTGTTATTTTTTGTTCTAATTCTCTCATTATTATCAAAAATTTCTTTTAATATACAATAATATTCTTTTGTTCATATCTATTAAAGTATATTTCTTGTTAATATCTCTTAAATTAATACATCAAATTATTTAATCATTTTCTATTATTTATAAACTAATTATTTTTTTGATTTTAACACATTTAGAAAAAATAATATTTTTTAATGTATTAAATTAAAAGATATTTATTTTATTTATTCCAGATTTATTATTAATATTATAATATAATATCTTCATTATTAATAAGTTACTTATATTTTTGGTATTAATCATATTATAAAAGTGAAAATGATTTATTATATAAATAAGATTTAGTCAAAATATGAATTCATTTAGCTGTATATAATTTTGGCAAGATATAGATAATATTCATAGCTTTCTTACTTATCTATATTTTGTCATTACTATTATCTAAT
>CAJVPL010001771.1:0-11917 GCA_910591945.1 Ambispora gerdemannii
TAAGACTCAGACAGCATCTCTATTTATACATTTTTCAAAATTACAAAAAGTGAAATAAATAATTATAAAAATATATATAAAAGTGAAATAACTAATTATAAAAGTGAAATTTTGAAAAAGTGAAAATAAAAAGTGAAAAATTAAAAAGTGAAATATAAAAGTGAAAAATAAAAAGTGAAATTTCTAAAAAGTGAAAAATAAAAATAAAATTTTTGAAAAGTGAAAAATAAAAAATGAAATAATAAAAAGTGAAATAATACTAGGGGATTTATCATTATATGGATATTTTTAGAATTTTCATGTTTTTCAATTATTTTTGAATTTGCAATTTTTATGTTACTATTATAACAATACTTAATTTTTCTTTTAATATTTTGTTTATTTTTTAATACTCTCTTTCAACTAAGAATACTTGCCTAAACTCTTTCAGAAAAATATTGTTATAATTTTAATGAATTATATATTAATTATTAATTAGAATTTTAATATAATTTCAATTATAACAGATTTTAAAATTTGTCAGAATTTCATCAAGTTATTTACTAATAGTTTACTTTCAAGTTTGTAAGCTAATTTAATAATTAGTAAACAAACTTATAACAATATTCAAAATTCTATTAGATAGTTACAAAATTTTAAAAATATATAATATTATTAATATAAAAAAATAACAAATTATTAATATATTTAAAAAATGCTATCAAAATATGACTTGCTAATAAAAAAACAATTATATTAAACTGATTAATACAATAAAATTCAAATACTCTAAATAATACAAATAATTAAATTATTTTATTTGTTTTCTAATTTAAATAACAATTTAGAATATTTGATAAAATATATAAATGATAATAATAATTAAATTAATACAAATAGTTATTAACTAAAAGTGTTGAATAATATTCACTACTATTTGAAAATTACTTTATCAAATAAATTCAAGTAATACATATTCAGAATATTTTAAAGTAATATTATTTGTTAATGAATTAAAATTAAAAATCAAATTCTTTGTTAATTTAGCTAAACTAGTTATTTTGAATATTATAATTCATATTGCTCAATTATATAAATCTAATTATCAATAATTTATTGGACTTATTACTCATAATACTACTATAAGTTTATTGAATATTTCAGCTATTGTTATAGTTATTTTAAATAAAGGATTTCTTTACTTTTAGTAAAAGAGTTATATGAATTAGGAAAGAGAAATAGACTAATAAATTGATTAATATAAAACTAAATATCTAGTCTGTGTCAATTTTGATAGAAATTATTAAACAATTCTATTAGAAAATAAAAAAGAGTTAGAAAATAAATAAGAATTACTAACTAAAAATAAAAGATATTAATATTTCTATACTTGTAGATACTTATATTTAAATCAAATATTTTTAATTAAAAATCAATCCAAAAAAATATTTTATCTTTTCAAAGTTTAAAACTCAATAAATAAATAATTAAAAATTTAATAATATTAAGATAAATTTATTAATTATTATAAATAAATTATATTAAATAAAATAATTTTCAGTTTTAACTTTAATAAAGCTTATTCTTTATTTATTAAAAATCCAAAGAACTAAAGTACAGAACAGAAATATAATTAATATTTTATAAATTACAAATAAATTAATAATAAACAAAGAATAATTGGTTCTAAATTATTAATCTTAAAGATAATATATTTTCAAGTTATATTGTACTTAATTAGATATGTATAAAATATAAATAATAATATAAAGTAATTAATATGAATTAAAAATAATAAAGATAAAATAATAAAAAATAAATAGAAATAAAAGAAATATGTATCTAAATTAATAATGTGATCTATATTTTATATCTAATCTATTTGGTGAAATATTAAAAAGTATTAATGTAGATCTATATTAATTTCTTATATGTTATGTAAAAAATAATAAATATAATACAAGAAATAATAGATATATAAAAATACACACTATAAAATATCCGCGCATAAACTGGAAAAAACTTTGCAAGGGAGGGTACTATACAGAGCGTTTTACGGTGATGTACTTTAGATACGTGATAGTATTAATTTAGTTATAACGGTCAACGATGCCTTTTGGTAACGACATAACCAATTTTTAAAGTGAGATTTGCATATAACAATGCTTTTTTGGGTAGGGACATATCGTTACAGTTGTAATGACTGACTTAATTTTGGAATTCTTGCTGTGATAATATTAAATACATGTAAATCGATATGAAATATAAAAATAAAAGAGGCAACTTTCTATTACTATGTTACAGTATCGGTATGGCAGTAATGGTAAATGACCTTGAAATGACCTTGAAATGACCCTCAAATGACCCTCAAATGACTCCAAACGACCCCAAAAGACCTCAATTTTATTATTAAGTTTAGTCGGAAATGACCAAGGTCATTTGAAAAAAGGTAAATGACCTCAAAATTTACCATCACTGCCGGTATGGTGCATGACATCTAAACTCATATAGATTGTATTTTATATTCAATAAACTTCTTTACTAAGAAATTTAATCCATGAATATGATAGAATAGGTCCTTTCTGAGCATATTCATGGATTAAATTTTGTATTTACTTCTTAGTAAAGAAATTTATACATTTTATAAAATACAATCTATTGATGAGTTTAAATGTTATGCACCGTATCGATATATCAAAAATAGCGATAGTACGTAATTACAAAAACGTAATATCATACGTATCATCATTATCATTATCATTATTATCATTATCATTATTATCATTATCATTATCATTACGTTGTCGTTATGTCAGAGAATTTTGGTTTAATGTAAACCCAATTTCTAGTATATGTGTTTGATATATATAATTGAGTAAACTACATAACTAATAAATAAATTTTGGTTAAAATAATAAAAATATATGTGTAAACACAAAGAAGTCGATAAAGAATGGAAACCACTTTTGGTTGTTCTTTTACAAGCACAACACAATTAATATCGATATCGATTCAATGATTACCTTCAGGATCATGTTAACAAATTAAAAAGCTATAATTTTTTATCCTTTAATGTAATTCTATAACGCATATATAAATTAATACTTACCAGTTTCACCTAATAACGAGCATGATATTTAGAAGTGTTTCATCATGAAGTTGTAGTTGTTCTTGAAAGAAACACGAGATATCTTCATTCTCGTTAATTTCAGCTAAATTTCAAAAGAAAAAATAGTAATGAATTCAATAAGAAAAATAAAATAAGTTTATCTTCGTTTGGAACAAACAACTGACACTTGTAAACCTAATATTTATATAAGTTAATTAGTGTGAAATGCCAATATGATGGTATTCAATAGAATTTTGTGGTAAATATTCGATTGGTGTAAACTGACTGTATTTGGATGTAATTTTTTTTTGTCGCGGAACACTTTCCATCTTCTCATAAAATTCTCCTCTGATTTTGGTTTTCTAGTTCAAAACAATCAATAATTTCTTTGAGAATCTTAGAAGATTCTAAAGAGCCGAAGATGCAAAGTATTCAGTTCTGTAGATTCGAAAGTACTGAAAATGCAAAGTATCGAGTTCAAATCTATACCCATACACAGTAGGGATAGGAATCGATTCTCTAGAATCGATCAATTTAGAATCGATTAAAATTTGAGAATCGATTTTAAAGACAAAATCGATTAACGTCAATACGTAACAATAATGCATAAATCGTTCACGTGAATACATGCAATTGGAAAATCATGCAAATGATATAGCGCACGACAAACAACATACGTACGTACTCTCAACAAAAATGTATATTGATAATAACCTGCCAATATAAAGTTTATAACTCTGATAGTGATACTAATGCCAAAAGGACTGATATTGATCGGAATCTCAATATGATGACAATATTTCAATTGCTTCTATACCACGTAGTATCTCTACGAATTCAACTAATCAAAGCATAATTTCAACTAATCAAAGTACAACTTCAACTATTCCAACGAAAAGGGAAAAAATCAACATGCAATGAAAAACAAAATCAAAGACCAGTTATGACATCGCCGTCATCGTTGTTATTGCTGTCGTCGTCGTCATCATCATCGGCGTACTTTGTGCTCGAGAATCGATTTTGGGTTGAAAATCGATTCCTGGTTCTATATCCAATTCTTTCACAACTTGCACGCAAATATTTGATAATTCCTGCCACATCAGTTCCATCTGAATATCTATTTTCAGATGTGGGAAACTTAATTACACATGAACGAAATCGATTAAATAGCTGTTTGGTAATCGAATTTATTTAAATCGATTAATCGAAATTATTAATCGATTCATCCCTAATACACAGTCGAACCTCCATATAGTCACCTCCCATATAATCACAAAATCAATATAGTCACATTTTTTCAGTTTCCAACTTATTACATGTACATGTATGAAACATAAGACATTTGACCTCCATATAGTCATATCCCGAGGGCGTGATTATAAGGAGGTCAGACTGTATATATGAGAAAGGATAAATTGGTGAAGATCACAACATTTTTCAATAATAGTTTGCACCATTCGGGATAGATATCTAATACGAGATAATTCGTTCACCTGTGACAACCTCATCCCAAACCTATAAATATTTGCAGTTTAAATGTATGGCTTTCTGTTTAGTACTTCTGGACTCATATAAGGAAGTACTCAGCAAATTTTTGATCAGATTTTCTATATCTGCTGTTTTGGTAAGTCCCAACTCAGCAATTTGAGGATAATAATTATGCGATGCACAAATCCCTCATAGTGAATTTTATTCAACCCTGAGTAATATCGAATATTTTAATTTATCTTTCAAGATTAATTTTTTATAGTTGTGATTCATATCGATATACATATATCTGCGTTATTCACTTGCGTTTGTAAATAGATTTATGCATGAAAAATGACAAAGGAACACACATTATGCATTAAACCATAACAAATATTCGTAGAAGAGACATGCATTTGTGTGTTAAAAGAAGAACGAGAGTAAGATTGATGAAAAGCATAAAAAAGAAACATTTTATGACTTCTACGTAAATGCAGACCATCAAAATGTAGTGTTAGTGTTAGCTCGTAACTAAAATTTCGTTAAGTGCATACTCTCGATAAGTGCATGGGTTGCACATATCGATATCGAGAATCGACTGTAATTAGTCACCACTATACAGGAGGTCCACTAGAAGGAAAATGACTGTGTTTTGAGCAAAGGAAGCTTTTGACAGAAAGCAAGCTGTACTATAGAACATTCGTTTTGAACAGATTCTAATCATTGTCACATATAAGATTTTATTATTACGTACCATTGGAAATTTGATTCAATAGTCAATGCACTTATCGAGTGTCGACTGTAAAATCTCGATATAGTGGATTAATCGTAATATTTAAATTAGCTGTAATAAATTCTGTTCCTAGATAAATGATACATAAAGTCTTATTATCGTATTTTATAAATGAGAGTGCATTCTACAGGTATAGTATTGTTAAAAATTATACTAAAAAATTATGCTTAGTAAATGCTTTTGTTATAAAAATTAAACAGCATACAGTATATTAATACATCAACGTATTAAATTCTTGATTGTGCGTAAGAAAGTAACCCCTCCCCCCAATAAATGTACATGCTTGGATTTATCTATGTGACATAAAAGAAATGCTTATATATAATTACAATGATTTTTTTAATAATCCCATAGCCTTTTTTTCTCGTGAGTTTTTTCTGCATAAACTCTAAAGAGTTTAAAATAGGCACGCTTCTCATGTGCCTCCCTCATACAATCTATTATAATTTTTTCCGAGTCCGATTCTTTTAACAGACCCAGTTCCATCCCACTTTTGATTCCAATTTCGGCAAACATTTTGCATGCTATGTCACCCATCCCATTTCCTATTAAGTTCAAATTAGGAATCGTTAGCTCCATTTCTTTTTTTCTTATATTTTGCAGATTCCCCGTTTTCTGCAAAAAGAACTCCAGGTGGTTCCCTAGAAAGGGATTAAAATCGCGTTTCTGCTGCTGCTGGGTGACTATAAAAAAATGAACAATAACCGAATAAAAAAAGGTAGACATATAATAAAGTAGCGAATAAATCATTTTCAAAACTTACAATACGAATTTAATATTGTTCCTAATTGACCCTTCGTATATAAGTGTGCGTACGAATCACTTATTTCAATCCACCCACCAGGTTTTAGAACTCGCACGCATTCTGGTAGTATGTTGTCAATTATTTGTTGTTCCGTGAACCACAGGGTGATGAACTGGATGTATACAAAGTCGAAATAATCGTCGTCGAACGGAAATCTTTGCAGAACGTCGGCTACTTGAAATTCTACGTTCCGTGGTCGCTCGTTTGGAAGGCGTTGAACAATATCAAAGCCAAAGAATTTCGCATTTTTAAAATCCGATGCGTTATCGCAAACCCACACGCCTGATCCACAACTTTGTTTTAATATCAAGAAAATGTGAATACATGTTTTTTGGTGAAAATAAACAATATTTTTTTATCTAATAGGAACTGACCAAACATCAAGCACTTTAGCACCTCCAGCAGTAAGTGCTTCTCGAACAGGCGACAAAAAATTTCCATCCCATACAGCACGCAGGAAATGTTGTTGTTCCTGGCTTCTATCGATATAGCTTTGTCCCTGTTGAAAAAAGGGATCACCGTCACCGCCTTCATGACCATCATCATCACTTCTTGGTCTACTATTAGCGGTACCCATTTCATCAGTTACCAAACAAAATTATTCAATGTAGCCAGAATTAAGTAATAAAAATAATAACGATAATAATCGATCTTGACCAAAAACCAAAATTCGCAATTCAACCTAGTTTATAGTAAAAGATCAGTATGTGTGTACCCCGCAATAAATAAACCACGGCTGATATTTAAAAAAAACGTGTATAACAATAATTTACACACGCACAACCATTTTTTTTTTACAGATTATGATTTACCAATTGTAAATCAGTACTCTCGAAAATATATCGATATGCATTATGCATTATGTTTATGTTTATGTTTGTGAACCGCAGATTTTTAATTATACATGTATTATGTGTCTAGAAAGCTCCATAAAAATAATGATAAAAGATTAAGTTCACAGATAAGTACTGAATGCATTTAAAAAGACGCAGTAAAATCCAATTTTCCATTGGTAGACGCGAATATTGTCATGACTTGTAGGTTCAGGGAAATAATATTCGGAAGTCTTATTTACCATATCGAATCCTATCCGCTCATATCAAAAAGTTAAATATGATCTCTTTTATTTACTTTCTCCATTCTTATCATCAAGAACATTATGTTCTGGATGCGATGACAGCCAGAGTCAGTAAATTGAAGTTTGTTTTCGCTCAACATACAAGAATTTCGTTTTAGAACATTCCAATATCTCAATATTGATTGCTTTTAAAATTAATTATATATCGAGTCAATGCTTAAAATTAATGGAAATTTTTCCTACCATCACAACTCCATCAAAAATGATGTCTTTAAGTTCGTTAGAGTTCAAAAAAAAAAACTAGAACATGTATATATATGCAGAATGTTCTCAACAGAATTTCCCATTATGACATAGCGATAGCATTACGTAAATTAATCGTGGATGTATTTATATCGATATAGTTCCCAATATATTTGTGCTTCTGTAATTATTACATGACTCGCAGACACAAATATGTAGTGATCATTATAAATAATTGCTGCATTAAAGCAGAAACAATTATTGTTAGATGTACATGTATAAGGTTGAACAACTACTGCAAGAGATCGTACGTAGTACGTATACGACTGACTTTTCGATGAAATATAAATATATGCAAATACGCACATGTATAATTGAAATACTACAATTCACTCTCGTTAAACCGACTACGTATATTTTTCTTCGATTTAATGGGAGTTAACTATGTATTTTAAATATATATAACATAGATAAAAATATGTGACTGGTAAAAAATACATAGTCAACTCTCGTTAAATCAAAGAAAATATGGTTGGTTTAACGAGAGTTGTCTGTAGTTACAATACCGAGTGTATGCGGCACTATATTATATTAATCTAAAAAAAAAATAGCAATCTATTAGAACATGTCCCATATTTTGTTTCTTGAAAGTTTCTACGAAAACTAATTTTTTTTAGATGTCAACCATTAACGATGATGATTTTTTAGCTTGCGACATATCTGCATTTGTGATGCCATTTTTAAGACTCAAAAATTTATCCAATACCGATACGTACCATCAAAGTGATGACTCCGTAACTTTGGTTCGTAATTATATAATGAGAACTCGGGAATGCACTAAAATGGTTAGTGGGACTATTGTTTTTACCAATTAAGATCAAACAGATCGTTGAAACAATGACCAACAGGAATTAATTTATTTCCGCGACTTACACACACAAACCTTAACGTTAACCTTAAAATAAGGCTCTTTTCGGGTCGGATTCGGATCGGGTTTGACCCGAAAATCGTAAAATAGTTTTTCGTTAATAAATTTTATCTTTACTAAGACACTTGTATTTTGTGTCTAAGTAGAGTTTCCGGAATGTAATTGTGTATATACCCACAAATTTTCGTTTAATTCCAATTAATATTGAACGAGAAATAACGATTTTTAGGGTGATTCGAAATATTTCGAGTCGGGTTACAGATTGGACCCGACCCGGTTGGAGCACTATCCATTGCTAGGGAAAGAAAGCTAATGATTAGCAAATTTCTTGTATAGTTGATTTGATTGTTATCCATATTTATTGACAATTGATTTCTAATACTCTATCAATTATTATTAATTGTTGATTAATCAATAATAATTATCATTGTAAATGATAATAAAAAATAACCATTATTACTTATAATAATAATAAATATTTGCTAATACTAAAATACTATATATATTTACATATCTCTTTTTGATATTAAGTATTATTTTTTAATGTTATAATTATAATAACTAAACTAAATTAAAAGCCTGCTATTTGTTATCTAATTTTTTATTATGAATACATGAAATTAGCTAATTATTATATTTTATATAATTGATTAGTTATTATAACTAGTTATATTATGAACATATAGAAAATCATATAATAAATAACATGTTTTTTATATTCTAAATAATTTAGTATTATTTTAAATTGAATTTAATTTTATATATTTTATTTATTATTATTATTATTATTCTTTTACTTCAGTTTTTTTTTTTGCTTTATCAAATTTAAATAGCTTATTTTTTAGCTTCTTAAGTTAAATTAATCAATAAATTATTTTTCTTAATTATTTTATAATCAATTTAAATTAATATTATAAATAAATTATATATTAATTATTAACAAAATTTTATAATATAATTATTTATAATTTTTAAGCAAAAATTAAGTATAATATTATATACTAATAATATATATAATAATGATAAAAAATAATATTACAAAATTAAAATTTATTAATAAAATAAAGTAAAATATAAGTTTTTTATATTATTTTTATATTAAAATAAAGACAATATTATATATTTTAAAATATATTTTTTCAAATTTTTTATAATATTAATAATTTTTTTATAATTAAAATATATAAAAAATTATTGACTTTATATATAATTAAAACTAAATTTAAAAAATATATATTAAAATATATAATATTATCTTTATTTTAATATAAAAATCAAAAATATTTATTAATAAATTTTGATATTATTACATTATTTTTTATTAATACTATATATAATATATTTTAATTAGCTTAAAAACTTAAATTTTTGAAAAATATTTTTTTAATTACTATTATTTAATAATTATCTTAATTATTTTATTAAATTATATTTAAATAATAACAAATCTTTTTTATTTTATGATTTGTTTTTATTAATTATTATATAATAATTTTTAATAATAATAATACAATAACTAATAGAATTATGAAATCACATATATAATTTTATTAATAAATATTTTTTATTTTTATATTAAATAAAGATAATATATTATAATTAAATATATATTTTTTCTGGATTTTTTAGATTTTTTTGATAAAATTATTTTAAATATAAATTATTGCAAAAATTTTTTATATAGTTAAATCTTTTTATAATTATTATTTTTAAAAAAGCAAAATAAATAATTATAAAAAAATATAACTATAAATAAGTATAAATATAAAGAAATTTGACTATAATTAATTTTATATTTTAATTATAAAAAATTATGATTTTAATATAAAAATAAAAATATTTATTAATAAAATTAAAAACTTTTATATAAAATAAAAATTTCAATTTTATTAGTTAATATATATAGTAAGCTAGCAGAATTATGAAATTATATGTGTAATTTTATTAATAAAAGATAATAAAAATTAAAACTTTTATCTTATATAAAAGTTTTCAATTTTATTAATAAATATTTTTTATTTTTATATTAAAATAAAAATTATAAGTTATAATTTAAGATATATTTTTTCTGAATCTTTTTTGACAAAGTTGTTCTAATTGCAAAAATTTTTTATAATTAATTGCATATTTTTATTATAAAAAATCTAAAAAATCCAAAAAAATATAACTTATAATTTTTGTTTTAATATAAAAATAAAAATATTTATTAATAAAATCATATGTATAATTTTATAATTTTGTTAGCTTACTATATATATAATATTATAATAATTTTTTATAAAGTTATAAAATTAATAATTTATAAAGCTAAATTTTTTGTATAATATAATAACAATCAAGAATAATATAATAGTATCAAAATTTATTAATTAAATATAGTAAAATATAAATTTTTCTTTTTATATAAATGTATGTCACATATTTTAAAATATTTTTTAAATTTAATCTGATAAAGTTATTTTAATTGCATATAAAATTAATTATTTTCATAATTAAAACATATAAAAAATAATTGACTTTATATGTAATTAGAACAACTTTATTAAATTAAATCTAAAAATTTGAAAAAAATATATATTTAAAATATATAATATTATTTTTATTTTAATGTAAAAATTAAAAATATTTATTAGTAAAATTAAAAACTTATATATAAAAAGAAAAATCTATATTTTACTATATTTAATTAATAAATTTTGATAATAGTAAAAATCAAAATTTTTGCTTATATAAAAATTTTTGATTTTATAAAAATTTTTTATTTTTATATCAAAAAGTTATAATTATAAAGAAATTTTTTTATTATATTTATATATTAATAAAAATAAAACAAAATAATTATAGAAAAATTAATTATTAATAAATATAATTATAAGAGATTTAATTATATTAATATTTTATTTATTATTATATTTTTTATTGATATTATATAATTTAAATATAAATATATATATAAAATAATAATTTAATTTATTATATAGAAATAATATAAACTTGAGATTTTCTTTAAAATATATATTATTTATAATAAATTATTTATAATATAAAGAATTTATTTATAAACTTTTTTATATTTATAATTTATCCAAAAATTTGTATTAAATATAAAAACTTGAATATTATTAAAATAATAATAAATAAATATTTATATTATAATATTTATATTATTATTATTATTTTAAAAAAAATATTCAAAATAAAAATCAAATAATAAAGACAAAAAAATATATAAAGATTCAAATTTTTTTTATTTATAATAATTTTTTAATATTAAATTAAAATTTTTGAATTTTATTTCAATAAGCAAATCAAATATAAAAATAATATGATTATATTTTATTTTATTAATTTATTATTATTTTTATTAATTATATTAATTATAATTTATTGTAAATTTTTTATTGATATTAGTAGTAGTAGTAGTAGTAGTAGTAGTAGTAGTGTTACAATTATTTTCAATAATTCCGTAATTAACGAATCTTTTAAAAATAATAGAAAATATGAAAATCTTCAAA
>CAJVPL010001772.1:0-11914 GCA_910591945.1 Ambispora gerdemannii
TTCGCTCGTTCGTTCGCTCGTTTGCTTGTTCGCTCGCTTGTTCGCTTGTTCGCTTGTTCGCTCGCTTGTTCGCTCATCTCACGTGATATAATCTTTATCCAATAAGATATGAGATATTTATAATCCAATAATATTAAATATTATAACGAAAGGTCATTATACAACAATATGTTTATTATATTGAATCAGTGACAGTATGTATGTATGTATAATTATCATTTTCTCTCGGAGAATCGATATCCCTGATTTCGAAGTGTACATCAGCCACTCGGATCACGTGATGAACAACGCTTTCTTCAAAAAATTCAGCAGTGGCGCAGCATTTGATGGTTTTGGTCACGTGTTTATATTTACCTCAAAAGTTAACGATCGAGAAGATATCTTTTACACGAAGCCAAAATCAAAATGCACAAAGCGAGATTAAATAGAAAACGGTCAGTCAGTGCTCTTTCTACTACCCGCTTGAGTAAGCAAATACGTAGTACCAAGCGAACTCTCGAACATGTTCGTGTTTCTTTATATAAAAGCTAAAGGGAACGCTTGAGTGCATTTTAAAACTGTTAATTCAATTTATCTAGGGAATCTTGCCACCAAATCTAAAAGTTGAGAAAGAGCGCCATTTAAAGGTACTCGAAGGCGAATTCTTGAAAAAGAGGACTGATACTGAAGAGATTAAAATGCGTAAAAAATATCGACTGGTCAAATTCTTGGGTGAGCATTCATTCGGTTATGAGCTTATTTTTGATATTCATGTATCACGTTCTGGATAATAACTCAAAAACTTGAAAAGAACTAAAGAAGGTCATGAAAGAAATGAATAAACTGACTAGACTCAAGAAGGAAGAAACTGACTTGACTGAAGCAGAAATTGCCGCGATTGAAGAACAATTACACCAGTTAGATGTCGATTATCATTACATCAATGTGAGTAAAATAAAGACTCACTTTTTATATTTGAATCGACATTTTTAATTTTTAATCAATTATATAATTATACATGATAAGCATTTCCCTGTTGGCCGAAAATATATATCATTATATCCCAAGATAGAAAGCAAAGATCCAGACAACGATAAAAAGCGCCAAGAGATTCGCGAACAAATCTGGAAAAGTGTTGAGTCGGAGTGCATTCATAAATTGAGAGATCAGTATAGAGCTGAACTTGAGAAAGAAGTCGCCGTAAAATTAGAGGCTAAAACTAGCAAGAAAAAGATGTGCGAAAATTCAGATGCAGGAGAAGGTAAATTTTTTCATCATTTCTTTTATTTAATATTTTATAGTTACATTAATTAGTATATTAAAATAATCTTTTGATCCTTTATCAGATATTGTTCGTGATGATTTCTTTGAAATATGAATAATGCAACGATTATCAGTCAGTTCTATTCTCTTTTGAGGTTATGCGCGTGTTCTTCTAAATTCTGTGGATTTTATTGTTGAGTATTCAAAAGCATCGTCTTGATAGTTGTTAGTATTCTTTATGCTAGTATTCTCATTCAAAAACAATCATAGTCATAATAATAGTATTATAAAGACCAAAATAATGTAGTAAGCATATCACAAGTTATCTATAAGTCAAAATAGGTTTTGCCTGCAACATGTTTGCATTTCAGAAGACGATCTTTTGATACATGAATAAAATCGAAACTTATTTTCATACTATATTTCAGTTTATTGAAGTTATTTGGCTAATGATTAACAATTTTGTTTTATCAATCTCTAGATATACAGTCAAACTCTTATAATTATTCCAATCCTGTTATAATCACATTTTTTTCAAGAATTAGCTATAATAAAATAATCTTTTTATAATAAAATCTTGTTATAATTTCATTTTTAGAAACAATTATTACTAATTTGATAATGTAATTATAAAGTTAATTCAAAGTTAATTTTGTTATAAGTTAGCTTTTACTATTTCAAAATATTGAATAATTATATTTTTTTATTTTATTAAATATTATTTTATTGAATCATTATATTTTTATATTATTGATTAAAGTATTTTTAGAATTTTTATTTGAATTTCTATTTGAATTTTGATTTAAATTTCAGTTTGAATTTTGATTTGAATTTTGATTTAAATTTTTATTTGAATTTGAATTTAATCTTTATTTTTATTAAAATAAAAAAGCATGCATTTTAGTTTAGAAAAATAATTAAGTTATTTAATTCAAAATCAAGTTCTTTAATAATTCAGCTTTTTTGAAAAAAAGTTAATAAACAAATATATAAAATACTAATTTAATTTTTTTTATTATTTCAATTTAAGTTTTATTTAATTTTTATTTATTTTTATTTATAATTTTTTTATTTTAATTATGAAATTATATTTGTTAATTTATTTATAATTCTTATTTTAATTATAAATAATTTCTTATCTAAATTGCAAAATTATATTAAATTAATTTAATAAAATAAATTATTAATATTTTATTTGTTTACTAATTATTTATAATAATTATAATTATATTTGTTTTTGTCAAAAAAAGATTTTGAATTCATTCTGATTATTTAATAAAACAAATATATTATTATAATATATTTATTATTTGTATTCTTATTGAATAATATTATATTCTATTTTTATTGATTATTTAATATTTCATATTTTATTAAATATTTATTTAATTTAATTATTATTATTAATTAGTATAACTAATATTTAAATATTTTAATATTTTGATATTTTGATATATTAATATAATGACTAAAAGAATTATAAAATTACATATATAATTTTATTAATAAAATATAGTAAAAATTAAAATTTTTATTTATATAAAAGTTTTCAATTTTATTAATAAATATTTTTTATTTTTATATTTAAACAAAAATTATAAATTATAGTTTAATATATATTTTTCTGGATTTTTTAGATTTTTTTGATAAAGTTGTTTTAATTGCAAAATTTTTTTATAATTAAATGTAAAATTAATTATAAAAAATTTTTGTAATAATTTTGCAATTAGAACTTTATCAAAAAAAATTTAGAAAATATATATTAAACTATAACCTATAAATTTGTTTTAATATAAAAATAAAAAATATTTATTAACAAAATTGAAAACTTTTATATAACAAAAAGTTCAATTTTTACTATATTTTATAATAAAATTATATGTATAATTTTATAATTTATTAATTATTATATAATTACATAATTTTATTAGTCATTATATATTATTAATTTAATTAATATAATAAATAAAAATATTAATAAAATTTAAAATATGAAATATTATAAATTAATTAATAAATAAAATTTAACTAAAATAAAATAAAATAAAATAAAATAAAATAAAATAAAATAATAATATAAAATAATTAAATTAAATTATAAATTATTCTTATTGAATAAAAATATAAAAATAAAAAAAAATTAATCTGCAATTTTTGAAAAAGAAATATATAATAAAAAAAATTAATTACAATATATGTTTATGTTTATTTTTATTTTGGATCTTTATTTATAATTATTTTTATTGAATTTTATATATAAATTTTTCTAAAAAAAATTAATTAGACTAAAAACGTTTTTAGTTCAAAAAATTAGATTAAATTTAAATAAAAATCAAATTAATATAAAGTTTTAGAATATAATTTATTAATTTGATTTAAATAAAAATTTATTATTCAATTTATTAAAATTTAATAAATTAAATAATTTAATTAAACTTGTAAATTATAAGATATTATATTTTAAAGTTACTAAATAAATTTTCTTATTTTCTTTATTTTTTTAATATTTTATAATTTGCTTAACCAAATTAAATAAAAATAAACTCACATATTTAATAAAATAATAATAATATTTTAATATAATTTTCTATAAAAAATAATTAGACAAAAATTTAATATTTTTAATTCTGAAAAATTACAGATTTAATTATAAAATTCCTGAATTAAAATTTAATTAAAAATAGATAATATAATTTATAAATTTAATTCAAACAAAAATATAGTATTTACTTTGTTTAGTTTTAATAAACTAATAATAATATTTTCATCTAAATTGAACTTATAAATTATAAGATATTATATTTTATAATTATTAAATTAATTTTTTAAATTTATTGCTTAAAATTAAAATAAATATTTTATTTTAAATATATTATTATTAAATTTATTTAGTTTTAATACAAAAATAATCTAATAATTCTTAAAATATTATATTTTAAAGTTGCTGAATTTTTGAAAAAAAAACTTATTTTAATTTGAAATATTTAATTTAAGGTATAATATTATAGATTAAATTTCATTAAAATTCAGTTATTATTTCACAAAATTTCAATAAATATGAGTTTATTTTGTAATTTATAAATTTAATTCAAATAAAAAATATATTATTTAATTTATCAAAAAAAATAAATTAAATAATATACTTTTTATTTTAAGTTGAATTAGTAAATTATGAGATATTTTATTTTAAAATTATTAAACAGATTTTCTGATTTTAATTAGATTTAATTTTATTTTAATCTAAAAATTTTATAATTAAATTCATGATAAAAAACTGAATTTTTGTTTATTATTTTTTTATAAATATTATAATATGATTTTATAATAAATTTATTTATAATAGAATGTTTTTATTATAGCTAGTTCTTGAAAGAGAATAACTATATTAGAATTTTTATATAATATAGTTATAAAAAAATAAATATAAAGAAATTTATTATATTTTTATTATAATTTTATATATCAAGATTTTAAATACTTTTATAATAAGTTATCAAAATTACTATTAAATTTTCAAGATAAAAATTATTATCGAATTTAATAGTATAATTATAAAGCAAATTATAAAGCAAGTTGGTTTCATATAATATTTTAACAATTTGAAATATTTTGCAATCTGCTTATTATTATTATTATATTTAATTAACACATTTTAAAATATTAATCAAATATTTTTGTTTGTTTTTCTTTTTTCATTTTCTTTTCGTCTCAATAATTGTCAATTTTTATCTTTTTTATTTGATTTGAAAATGACATTTTTTTTACAAAAATCTGAGTTTGATTGTATTCTTAAATCCTCTGGTTGTCATTTACATGAATCTCCATTCCTTTCTTATTAGTGAGATTGATAAGAAAGCAAATCAAAAATCAACTGAGCTCATGAAAAAATATAATGCCTTTATATATGCAATCAAAATTGTTTTTGGCTTGACTCGATTAATATAAATTTATTGTCAATTGACTCCTTAAAATACGTCAAACATTTTCATTATTTCAAGTAAAGATGGACCCAGGTACAAGTTTCAGACCTCCAGGATAATATTGCCTGGTTCTAAAATAACAATACTCAGGGCTGACACGTTACATCCCATATAGCAACGTCAATGTTCATACTCTAGAGTTTTGTTTTCGCATAAAGAGTATGAGTTGTTTCTTTGTGGCGTCCTGTTTGCTCGTTATTTCTCCGCAAAAGTCAGACGACTCCCACTCGCATTTCCCTACTTATTGTTAGGTTTTATTACTTGCCTTTTATAAATAAAAAAAGACATTCATTCATTCATTCATACCTAGTTTAACTAATCTCCTTACTTCACGCCCGTTTATTGAAAAAGGAAGGGGAATCTACTCTCGTAATCAATTTAGTAGGATAAAGAGCATATTCTTTTTTTTTTAGTTCGCATACACAACCAAAATGGCATGTTTTTATGATAACACGATATCGATATAGCACATTCATTAACTTTGAATAAAAAACAACTTTCTGAGTAGACTTCGGTACTTGATCATTCTTAAAATAATGATCGAAAAAAATATACATGGGATGAAGAAATCCATTATAGATTTTATTCGATTTGTCTAAACTTTAAGGAATCAGTTGGTTATTAAAGGCCACGGAAAACAATGATCCGTTTGGGATGTAAGAGAGATGAGCCTTTTAACAAAAAATGTGCCACACATGAATTATCGACGATTTTGTCATCAAAACTAATGATAATAGTGTAACATTATTAATTATTATTAATTCCATTATTGCTATTAAAAATTCGTATTTTGATAGCTAGAAAAATTACCAATCTCATATATAATTGTCTTATCATGGTAAGTTTCTTCCAAACAATGGATCGAATTTTGGCATAGCAAAATACGTAACTGATCAAAGTTACCGATTTGTTATCTCGGATGATTTTACAATTTAATAAATATAATGGATCACACAAGTGTCTTTTGATGTCATACACGTCGAACAATTGGTCCAATTTTGACTTCTTTATCATTATATTGATATTGATCAACCCGTTAGATGTTAAATAATATTAACTGTTTTATTATTTTTATTATTTGTTTAATAATAATAATATTATTTATTATTGTCGTATATTCTGCAGCGAAACAGAAAAACCCTGCACAACGGAAATATCGGCGACACGTTTCATTCATGTTTTTTTTTTGGTTGGAAAGGCTGGGATGGTGATTACTTTGATCATTTTACTGTATCGATATTGATTGATATTTATATGTATCAACACATTATATAAGGTTGGTCTGTATTTTCCAATTTTGGCGAATGTCTATATAGTGAAGATAATTATGGATTTTTTATCAAAATTACTCGGTAACGAGAAATAACCCGCTTTGTTCTTCGCCAAACATACAACAATAATCAATACTTTATACGTCTGCATACATCATAAAAGCTCGAACAGTTTAAAGAAACACTTCTGCACGCACCGCCTTTATATTATTATTTACCATCAACTATTACTATCGTTATTCAACTCTTGTGCTTGCTTGCAATAGATGTACGTCTGCTGCATGCACCAAATATAATCATAAACGACATTTATTAGTTTCATTTTCCTTAAAATATAAAGACAAATAACGATAACGAAAAAAAAAAAAACTTGCTTTGCTTGCCTCTGCTTGCCTGTAACGAAATTAACGAGAACATACTGTTTATCTACTGCATACATCTCACAACAACATATTTACGAATAATAATTATTATACTTTATCACTCACTTTACCTCTTCTATACTCTTATCTTAAAACCTCAAACCGTTAAACCGTTAAAACAATCCATCTTGGCAGATTTCGCCTTATTTCTTTCTTTTTACTTTTATATCTACATTTTCTTGGCAAAAAAGAACTTTAACAGCAATATTTATTTATAACGAACAAAAAAACGAAAAAACATAAACCTCACTCATTTTAACATCCTAAACTTCACATAAAACAAAATCAATCGATCAGCACGTTCACTCATCGAACACACGACACACAAAAAAAAATGTCTGTGGAAAGAGACGTGAAAATGCCTGTGGAAAGAGACGTGACCATGACACTGGAAACACTGGAAAGAGAAAAGACCACACTCCTTCAGGAACTCAAGAATAGTGAAAATTTTAATGTTACGGTAGGAATTTTATCATTTCTCTATATTTCAATCTATTAAGACGGGAGCATTATCAATTTTTTTTAAGTTTATACTATTTCCGGCGAAGTTTAAAGAAATTCGTTAATGTGCGTGTATTTTTAAGAGGGTTAAATACTTTTTTTTTTGTGACAGAGGCTCATATATTTTTATGAGGCTTAAATAAATGGATGATCAAAAGTAAAAACCGACTAATCTCGATATGGCGCTTTTGTAACTTATTTAGGAAGTAAATTCAAAATTTAAAATATATTGAATTTACTTCCTAAATAAGTTACAAAACTAAAAAATGCAATTTATTGTCGATTATGAGTTCATAATGATAACGAAATCCATTTCAATTAAACAGCTTCGCGAACAACTTGATCGTGTGCAATCTGAATACAAAACACTGACCAACGAAAACACATTTATCCGGAAAAAAGTAGCGTCACTACAACAAGAAATTGTCAATAATCATAACGGGATCTCACGAATTGAGTCGGAACTTTATCAAAAAGAACAGGAGGTCGAGCGGTTGAAGAAGGAGAATGTCGGGTTTTTAAAGAATAAACGGGAGACTGAACGAAAATTACGGGAAGAGGTATGTTTTTGTTTATTTATTCTTGGTTCGAGCCTTGATCTTAACAAAGAAAGAAAAGATTAATATGATATTGTTAGTCTTTTCGGGTTAAAAGATTCAAGATTTAGGCTCTACGATCTTCGATTATTTAATGTTCGCACAGTTATTTATCAAATGTTTCTATTTATCCATCTATAATATAAAAAAACGATCAGACATTAGCATTTGAAAAAGATCGTCAAACATGGCAAGAACGAGAAGGAGAACTAACCGCTCAATTTAAAGCACTCCAAGATACGCTTAATGTCCTTGCGCAACAGAGTTCCCCCTCAGATTCTTCACCAAAAAAACATAGCCATCAATCGAGTTCCAATGGTATGATGCCAACTTCGTCTACATCTGGTTTTTTAAATTCTTCCTACCACGCACTCTCATCACTGTCCGCGAGACTTTCGAATAGGCATACTACCGACGGGACAATCACCCGTGGTTTGTGTTCTTTTGAAAGTTTTGTGTGCGAACAGATATCATACGATCGTTGACGCTACGAATTTTTTATTTTTATAGTTTGTCTATATAATTAATCTTTCTTTTTTAACCAATTAATTAATTAGAAGACAGCCCTCCTCCATCACCCACAAGTTTACCTAATATTACACGTGAAATAAAGATTGCTAAGAATACTATTAAAGAACAGGATAAATTTATAAATCAATTGAACAATGAAATAGAACGAGCAAAAACAGCCACCACCGATCAAATCAATCTGAACAGGAGTCTTTCGCTCCGAATCACTCTTTTGGAGACCGAGTTGGAACAAGTGAAACGCGTGAAACGTTCGTTGGAAGATGTGAACGAAGGGTTTCAATTGTTGCTGCACGAGAAAACAATGAAAGGAGACTTTATGCTAAACCCAATCATGCAGGTAAATTCACTATTGATTTTATTTTGTTTATTGGTGACAATTTTTAATGATTGATATTATTATTATTATTCTTCTTCATGAAAATAATATAGAATTACGAAGCAAATAATTCACGTCAAAAATTAGTTGACAGTCTTAGAGAATTACCCACGAGCAACAAAGACGACGGGTCAAGAAGACGCGAGAAAAAGTCGCGCCCAAAGTCACTTGTCACAGATTTAGCTGCTGAACTTTCGCGTGCGTCGGCTGGAAACGTGAATAATCATCTGCTTGGTGAACGAGTGGAGAAAGAAAGTGATCAGATAGTTGATTTCGAAAGTATGTTTCTCTTAGACTAACTTTCACATTTTTTTTCTGAATTTGCATTCTAATGTTTAATTTTCTAATGAATCATTGGAAATAGAATTGCTAGAAGAGAACAAGAATTTAAAAGACGCAAATACGAAATTAACAAATTATCTTCAAAAAATTCTTGGTCGTATTATGGAAGAGGAAGGGTTCGAACAAGTTTTATCTACAGACTGGACAAAAAGAGCACCATCAAATCCTACAACACCAACTGCAACCACATTCTCTCATATACGCACCCTATCAAAACCCGTTAACAATCCAGCAGTCATTGTCGAAGAATCTGCGGCTGCTGCCAATTCAACAAAAAAAGTTGAACGTCGAAAAACCTTATCAGGGCCTTTTCGAGCATTACCAAACATTAAAATTCCTAAATCACCAATAACAATCCAAAATATCGAAGAAAATGCAGATCAACTCTCTCCACTTCCCACTTCTTCTCCTGTACATTCACGAACCACGAGTCTCACCGAGGAAGTCTCTTCAACAAAACTTGATTCAATTTCTGTCGTCGAACAAGAACAGCAGCAGCCGATACGACGACCACAACGACGAAACTCTTCGTCGGATGGTGGTCCGCGTAAACGATGGAGCTTATGGTGGAGTGGTAATAACAATAATGGAAAGCAACAGACGGAGGTGAAAAAAGAAGATCCGCATATGAGACCAATGATTCTTGTTCAGGAGAGTGAGAAAGCTAAATGAATGATTTTTGTGATTTTTATTTATTTGTGATTTTTTATTTATTTGTTTATTGTGTAGATAATGACAATGTAACCTTTATAGTTTTTGCTTAATTGGATTTTATCTCAAAATTTTATGTTTATTTATTGTTCAAGCCATTTTTTATAGTTTAGTCTTTTTTCCTACATGGTTTTATTATTAAACGATTGAAAAAAACATCATAAGTTTATTTTTTTCACTTGTACATTTTTATTTCTGGAGCATTTTCTACTTATTTTATTCATTTCCTATGCATCTTCATCAGATGATTGGAAAATGTAGTTTGGAAACTTCTTCCGAGTTACAACTCAAAAATAATTCTATTATTAAAGAAAATTTATCGACTATATTTTAATTTTGCTTTTTACATGTGTGAGGATTCAAAATGTCCTTAGAAGACCCACAACAAGTTTACATAATGCTCACGTGAAATAAAGATTGCTCAACACGCTATTAAAGAACAGGATCGATTTATAAATCAATTGAAAAATGAAATAGAACAAGCAAAAACAGCTACTACCGATCAAATAACGACGGGTCAATAAAACGCGTGAAAAAGTCGCGTCCAAATCACTTGTCGCAGATATAACTGCTGAACTTTCGCGTGCGTCGGCTAGAGTGGAGAAAGCAAGCAATCAGATAGTTGATTTCGAACGTATGTTTCTCCTGTACCAACTTTCACGTTCTATGAATTTGCATTCTAATGTTTGATTTTATAAAAAGGAGCTAAAAGATGAAAACAAGAATCTAAAAGATGAAAAGACGAAATTAAAAAATTTTATTCAAATAGTTCGAAAAATCTTATCAGGGCCTTTACCAGGTAACTTCAAAATTCTCAAATCACTCAGAAATATCGATGAAAATGCAAATTAACTCTCGCCACTTCCCACGCCTCCTGTTACATTTACGAGTCACAAGTCTCAGCGCGGACGTCTCTTCAACAAATTCAGTATCTGTCGCCGAACAATGATAACAGCAGCCGATGATGGTTCGCGTAAACGATGGAACTTATGGTGACAATTAGCATTTTGGTCTTGAAAGACCTGGTCTAATTCACTTGATCTTTTTTTGATTTAAATAGGTTTTTATTTTCAATAAACTGGAGTAATAATATTGGGTCTTTATTTTAGTAAAACTTAGAGTGAAATTTAACTAATAACTAAAATTACTAAATAATGTAATATCCACTATTTAAATCATCTTCCGACATTTTAAAAATACATATTTTTTTTAAGGAGTTTTTAAACATTTTAAAAACGCTTAAAAAAAACGCATTTAAAAACATACAGTACTGACCCCTGCAATGAGCACCATTAAGACCAGGTTATTTTTTCAAAGGCTTGGTCTGATGGTTCAATGGTCTTCATTTTCTTAAAGACCAGGTTTTGCTAACACTAGGAAAGCAACAGACAGAGATAAAAAACAAGATCCGCATGAGACCAATTATTCTTGTTTAGAAGAGTGAAAAAGCTAGAGAATGAATAAACCCTTTATTTTTGATTTTCAGCACTGGCTATATCACGTGAGCCATTCCTGATTTGTTAATTTATTCATGTAAAATACATGATTGACATTCTACATGCCGCATTTTCATTGGCTTCATATTTGCTTGTACATTTTTATTTCCGGATGAAGCATTTTCTTTGTTATCAACTTTTTTGCCATTTCTGAACTATATATTGATTTGTTATTTTCATAGATGATCGGAAAATGTAGTTTGGAAACTTTTCTCCTATTAAGAAATTTATCGAAAAAAATCAGTCAATTTTTACAGTGCCCGACAAAAGTATCCCCGCACCGATAATTTTTGATTGATCATGTGTAGGTCCAATTTTATTGCATAGTACATGTACATTACAAACACTGATCATTGATACCTTTTTATTGATTGATAGATTCTATATCGGGTATTGCATGTTCATAAACTTTCATACTCCAAATACAATAAATCGGTCACTTTAGG
>CAJVPL010001773.1:0-11912 GCA_910591945.1 Ambispora gerdemannii
TTTTAAAATAAGCGTTTGTTTTGGTGTAAAGCTAGAAAGATCTCCCGATCCGATTTGATTGGTCGAGCCACTAAATTCCATGATCAACAAATGTAGCAATTCCGGGGTGGGCCGGAGCTATTTTCTGATGTTGTTACATGTAACAGTTGTTACAATTAGATTCATCCTATAAAAAATATATAAATACAAATAATAATTAAGAATAAATCTTATAATAAAATAAATATTATTAATTTTTAAATATTTTAATAATTTTTATTATATATTTTAACTTGTACATATATAAATAACTTTAAATTATTTTGTTATTAATTAATTATTTAATATTTTTGTTTTAATTAAATTATTAGAATGTTTTATTTAAAAATATAATATTTTTTAGCTCTGGAATATTTAAATACTAATATAAAAAATTAGAATATTTTTGTTTTATTTTTATTCTTTTTTTATTTATTTAATTTTACTTTTTTATATATTTTTATCTTTTTCAAGATATAATAATTTTAATAAAAATTGATATAAAACTTAAATATATTTTTATTATTTTTTCTTTTATTTAATTTTTTTCTTTTATGTTCGAAAATGAATTTTATATTTAGTAAAAATATATATTAATATATTCAACTTTAAAAATAAAAATTATAAAAATTATTAATTAATTCTAAAATAAATTAGAACATATAAAAATTAAAAAATATATTGAAAAACTATAAAGTATTTAATATTTTTTTATAGAAATTTTAATTATAAAATATTTTTCAAATTAAATTTAAAAAAATATATATTAAATTATATAATATTATTTATTAATTAAAAATATATAAAAACTTTATTTAGATTATTATAAAAGTATATATAGCCACATTTTCCAAGTGTATATTCTAATAACTAAATACAAGCATGTAGTTAGAGCAATGTGTATTTAAAAAAAATAGCATAGATTATTTGACCAATAAATCAAAATACACATAATCCAGTGATTTGAAATATAAATTATTAGATGACTGATATTAAAATATTAATTATTATACTAGTAATTAAAAGTTAAATATAGTTTAATAAAATAAAATTAGACACAATCAAGTATTATAAATAAATTATCAAAGTATATTTATATACATGTATTTGGAACACAAATTTTTTTCATGTGCAGAACTTAGAGGATGTAATTGTATTGTAGAAAAAATATATCAAATAACTAAAATGATATGTTTTATCAAAAAAAATATAAATGGCTATAAAAAAAATAAATTTTATAATTTGAATTAGTTTTTTGAGTTAAATATTAATTATTAATAATTTTCAATTATTATTAGGACTAAAATACGACTTAATTGAAGATTCACAAATAATTAGTTATTATATTTAAAGTCTTCTAATTGACTTAGAATTTAAGTTATTTATTTCGTTTATTTTTAATATACATATGGTGCATAAAATCTAAAGTCATAAACGTTTGTATTTTATAAAATGTATAAAGAAATAAATAAAAAATTTAATCCGTGAATATGATAGAATAGGCCTTTTCTTATTCATGGATTAAATTTTGTATAGATTTTATCGTTATGTACCATCATTAATCAAATTACGTAAGATCTAATCGCCCCTCCACGATTTTTTTCTAATATATTTTTAAAAATTGTAAGAATAGTTTAATATATTAGATTTATATTTTTCAAGTTATTAATATTGAATAATAAAAATATCCAATTATTTATTTTAAAATTATTAAGCTAAATATTGTTTTTAATGACTATTTATATTTAAATCACGTTACGTATACTAATTCTCATTATTTTGATTGTAAAATTGTAATTATATTATTCCTGAACAATTATTTTGCAAATTTGTCCTGAAAATTAACTAAGAATTTAAAACTATGTATAAAAATGTTTAATTTTAAATTTATTTTTCAAGGGTTTAGATGATTCGAATCAAGTTCAAAAAAAAAATGAATTCGACCCCCCCATTCAAATTGGATTCGTGGTAAAACTTTTTTATTGACAGCATTATCCGGTTTGTTGCTATTTTACAATACTACGTAGTTGCTTTTGAACGATAATAGTAACACATTCATAACGATCGGATAGAGCAGAAAATTTATAAATATAAACAATGCTAATCTAAGAAAATTTAAAAAATATTTTTACAAAACATAATTAATCCCTCTTGTTATTACATGCCAAAACAAAAATCCAATAATTATTTTCTTGATGTACTATTTATTATTTTCCCAAGTCGGGAATATTTTCTAACAGCAGCGTCATCATAACTCTGAGTAACGGACATTTTCAATTGTCGACCCCGATAATTTCCTAACAGATCGTTCGCATCCTCTAACTTCCAAATCAATTCTGGTATCTCACTTGTCAAATACATCTGAATCTGATCTCCATACTTTTCCAAAATATTCAAATCAACCACCGCAAACGGTGCTAAAATCTTTTTCACATCCTCTTCAAATTTCTGCGTTGTGTAAATCTCGGGAATCTGTCGATAATTAAATACTATCGTGACTGTTGTGCCAAAATTTGCAACCACCTTATAGAATATTTGTTCGAGTGCCACAATGAATGCGTCTACAGTTGCGATTGCTGCACGATTTACGTATGATAGACTTTTCACTAGGTCGTGGTCGAATGGAATTTGAAAGTAGTCCAGTTCTAGCTCTAGTTCCTGGCGGGTTATTGATGGTGTTGATGGGATTTTATGAGATGATGACGATGAAGAGTAAGAGGATTCTTTTTCGTCTGGCCAGAGTATTTTTCCAGTTCGATAGAATTGTAAGATATATCTGAATACATATCCGTCTCGATCTATAAAATATTCGTTTCCGTCGGGGTGAAGCAACTCTTTATTTCTATCTTGAAACATTGTGCCAAGAAATGTATCTGGATAAGCTGTTAATGTAGACCTATAAGTTTCATACTAAATATTTTATGAATAATTTAATGTCTTTTAAAATACAGTAATTTTAACGCTAAATTTATTCATAAATGCGCTACCTTTGTTCCACCGACATTCAAAATTATCCTTTCCAATATATTCTCTTCATTATCCTTTTCGTTAGTTGCTTGATTTTTTTCAGAGTGTAGTTGGTCCATACGGAAATTAATCTATCGCTATGAATTTAATAATATTTTATTTATCAATGAGTCTTGTGATACATTTAATTCAATTCGAGGTTTTAGTGGGGGCTTATCGTTACAGATCTACATTTTACATGTACATGAACAATATTTTTCTAGAAATCACAACAATAACGATAACGATAAGTTATGCAAATATTGTACGTACATGTACATGTATTTGGTTAGATTCAGTGATTGGCAATTTCGTATTTTTCTTCGACAACAAAAGTTTTATGTCTTAAATCAGAATATGTATTTACGTACTGCTTAAAAAGAAACAGGCTTGCTGCAATAACATTCCAAAGATTCCTGAACTCATTCATACCAGAATCTATTACATGTATGCGATTAGAATTTTTGACACACAGTAACGGTAAATTCCATGTCTATTTACTAAAATAAATAAAACTGATTGTTTCTTATCGTGGTATTCAATTGTTTCTTTCCTGAATTTAAAATATTCATCCCGAACTACTGCATTTTCTGAATCTTCGAATCGTTCAAACGTTTATTAAACTCCAAAAAAGTAAAAATTAATGTGTATAATTTTCCCAAATTGGGTAAAAAATTCGTTAATATAAAATTGTCCCATAAACTACTAATTTCATATTTTTACTACCGAACACATTTGGTTCTTTAAACCTGTCTGATTAAGTGACTTGACAATTGCGGGCTCGTTTATGCAAACCAAACAAAAATGTAAACACTTCAGCCTAAAGCACATGCTGTGAATTTCTATTTATAAATACACTTCACGGAATAAAGTCACTGGACAATTTTTTCGCGGTAAAATCGTGAGGAAACTAATAAAAAACTTATATTAATGTTCTAAGCATAGATTCAACATATTCATACTAGAATCTCAAGTATTTCATTAAAAATTTATCAATAAAGTTGTAGTAAAAATGCTTTTTTGTGCAAATTTTTTTTAAAGTATTATATTTTAGCTCTAGTGCTAAAATCATGCTTTTTTTGTAGTTTTAAAACGGTTTAAAATATGTTATACTAAAACTTCGAGCTTTTTTATTACTGTCTAGTAAGTCAATAATGCAAAAACTAATGAAAAACTCATATAGATGATGTTCTAAATTTATAGATTCAAAATATTCAAATGTGCAGTATTAAAATTCTTTCAAAAACTTGCAATAATAGATTACATACTTCATAAAATAATGGCGAGGGAAACTAATAAAAAACATGCTTTGATGTTATAATTAATAATTTCCGCATGTTCTGAAGGCTTTTTATATAATAATAAAGTTATAGTGAAAATACTTTTGCATAAAAAAAAGGTATTTAAATTATAATATTAATTAGGGCTGTTAACGGTCCGGTCCTATGATTTAATAGGACCGATTAACGGCCCTAATATTGATACATTTCACCGTATCTTTTTAAAGAGTACAAGCAGGACATTTCAAATTTATCAATGCAAGTTTTTTCATTAATTTCCACACGATTGTCTCACAAAAAGTGCCCGGTGACTTTGTTCCGCCGAAATCTTGTTACAATATTTAGCTTTAGGCGTTAGAATTCTATGATTTTCTCGATTGCACTCCGTTAAACCGAAGTGGTCAGAAAAATTCGATCTATCTAGTAATTTCGATTTATCGAAGCGGGTTTATTATAACTGTTCCTGAAACAAAATTCGGCTTATCCAGTGTTGATTGTATACATTTTTTAAAAGTTTAGAGACTTATTTTATACGTATTTTGATTTGTGACTTTCTTAAACTTTATTTTATAAAATGGCGCGCGCCATGGTGTTGTAACGCCGGATCACGAACCACAGCTTTCTGCAAAAACAAATTTTTAGGATCTTTTCTCCCTCTACGTACAAATAAGATACGAGAACATAAAATAAATAAGATAACCAAGCATCACTTCACAGCTATTTCTTGTCTTCTTTTTTTCTTTTGTAATTTTCTTTTTCTATTAAAAAATATTGATGCATTCTAATTCAAAAGTGAGACGAAAAAAGATACGTAGACTTGTGACCTATGGTTCTTTTAATCTTTACAAACAAAAAGTAGGGGATAATAAGCTAGTATATGCAGATGTGACGAAAGAATAGGAAACTGGACTACATACGTACATATACAGAGAAACCTCTCTAAGTGCACCCCCCTTGGGACCATATTAAAAAAAAGGCAGTGTGCATTTATAGATAATAAATAATTAGAGACCTTATAAGTTTGGGACTGAGCAATAGCATGCATTTTAAGGCGGGCGTATATAGTGTGTATTTACAGAGGGTGCACTTAGGGAGGTCTCTCTGTACATGAATTGTTCTTTGATAGATTCTTAAATATGTACACGTACCTTTAGAGTAAGCAGCATATCTCAAATTCTGTTATTACTGTTATTAGATTAAAATGGGGGTTGTTTCGATTCTGAATACATGTATATAGCTTTTGCCTTTTTTGAAAGGGATAAAATCCTATTCATTCTTTTTCTCATTGTCCACAATCTTTACCATCGCATGTAGCAAAAAAAAATACCGACTGTTTTATCGACCACCTCCAAGCAAAAAATATACACAATGAATAATAAAGGGATCATTTAATAAAACGCACAGACATTGATGGGCATACAGAAGTAAAATGCAATGCGATAGTGATTTTCTACGTATATACATGTACGTTCGTACATATAATTTGTGTATTTTCTACCTTCTCTCTTTTTTTGTGTCTCTTACGTATTTTGGTATGTAAATGCAATGCATGCTTTATGGAACATGTATTTTTAGCATTACGTAGTACGTGTAATACTGCACATCAGCGTAAAAATTGTATAGATAAGAACGACGCGCGGAAAACACAGGATTAATTTTAGCGAATCCATATAAAATATCGAAATGAAAATAAAGCGATTCGAAAATAATTCATCAAATCTATATTCAACACAAAATATAATACTATAGGTTACTTGAAAAAAATAATTAAATAGTAATAAAAGTATGTAGACTTAATATCTGGCACTATCGCCCTTAACGCTAATAGCTTTACGAATATTTACGATGCATATGTTGGTGGCTTTAGTGATCCTTTACAGTGTGATTTTGATTTTGGATATTCCTAATGACGCGTTTCGAAGTCTACTCTTGATACTACTAATTATATTCCTGCTCCTAGTAAGTACATGTATATAATCAAGCTTATCTGTTTTTACTTGTATTTATGGTTTTTACTTGTTTGTAATTTTCTTTAGATATTTATGTTGCAACGACTGTCAATTTTGCTATTTGGTGTGCTTTCCATTAAATGGTAAATGAAATGTTAATTCTACAAATTGAATTTCTTCTAAAAGTTTCTTTTAAACCAAATACGAAATAGATGGAACAATCGAAACCGCAAAACGGGATCACGCATAGCCAAAGTTGGTTTCACCAATACGATCGTTCGCTGGATACTTTACCGCTATGAACAATTTATCAATCGCCGACGATAGTGCGGATGCAATGGGACTGTATGGCATTAACTTTTATATTATCGTGTCGGATCCGCAGATGCAGAAAAATTTGTCGGCTTTGACAATGACATTTACTGCTTTGGATCCAGGTAACTATGATAAATAATATTTAATCCTCATCAAAATCTTAATATAGATTGCACATAGTTTTTCTTTTTCGCTTACGCTTGGTAGAATTAGATCCATAGCAAATATTCAACCATCTAGACTATATGGAGTAGATAATGGGTTTGCTACTTGAGGTTGTATTAATGATCCTAATTGTGCTAATTTAGCAGATCAATGTTCTTGAGATAATGATGGATGAACATGTATTAAAATTTATTACGGTACATATCGCGATGGCATCGACAATGCAAAGCAAATTGAAGACGATCATGTTACGTAGTTCTTATTCTCGATTAGTATGTATTAGGAAATTCGTAGTTTATAGTTAGCATTAGTTGTTGTTTCTTCTATTAATATATGAAATATTTTTCAGAATGCACATGGAGCATGTTTTCATATTCGCGAGACAATGAGACCGAGTAAATGGATTCCCGCCAAAGTACTTTCAGGAACCTTATTTGGCTTCGTCTTTTGGTAAAAATCACGATTTCATCAAAATTAGCTACTATAAATAAATTTTAATATCCTAACCGATATTTATAAACAAATACAGAACCTGGATATAACGAAGCACTAAACCTGAATAAGCTGAAGCTGGCTCTGAGAACAGTTATAGTAAATTCACCTTGATAGACCGAATTTTACAGAATTTTTACTAACAGCCCGAACACTTCGTTATATCCAGATTTGACTGTAGTTGCAACTGGTGTGGCTGGAGCAGGTGTCGATAACAGTCAATCATTTTAGGTGTGGTTATACGTCCTTAAAGTTTTATTGTGCGAACGGAAACCGAGTTTAGGTATTTTCAATTGAGTTACGTGTTTAGAACTATAATAAATCGATGTGCTAATTTGATTATTGTTGAAACAACAAATAAAAAGAAATAAACGGTAAGTAAATAAATAAATAATTGTTCGATTTACAATATAAATTCATCTATTTCAATTTATTATTTTAGTTTCTCAGTTCGCTCGCATTGTTAGACGGTGTATGTATAGCAGCTGCATTATATGCATTCTTATTTGGTAATTTGGTTAATTCATATTTTCATAGTATTTTGCGTTTGTTCTTCAACTAAATACTAGACTGATTAATTTTACAGGAAGCGACCAACCATGTTCATGGTGAGTAATTCAAAACTGGTGTCTATCACGTAAAATAAAAGGACAATTACGAGACTCACTCGTTGTTGTCGTACTAGTCGGAATGTCAGATAGCCATCATCAACAATCCGAATCGAAGAACTAGGGAAACAAAATCACGCGTCAGAGTTTATTCTACGAGAGTATGTTGTTGACGCTAGTTATTTGAAACCTATGATCATCGGCTTCTGATGACGAAGACGAGGATGACGAAGAGGACAACTACTACTGCGGCGTTTGTTTATTCAAATGTTACTCTTGCAAATGGCGCAGCAATTCAAGCTGCTGCAAGATCAATTTTCACTATACCTCCGATTGAAGGCGCTCCAGAAAGAATTGGGTCTACATTAACTTCACAACAGCAATCATCACCATCACAATAGGACTACCATTGCAATTACCAGCGACTTTAAATACTACGCCAACTAATGCTATCTAAAAATTAGAAAGCAAAGTTTTTATTCAAAATCAATTACATGCATACATGTAAACCTTAAACGATGATGCGCTTTATCTAATATCAAGTAGCCATGGCGAAGAAAATTATGAGTTTTTGGTAAAAAAAATTGTTTGAAAAAAAGTAGTAGTAGTTTGAAATTCTTTAGCTTGTATACACTGTATTACTCAAATGCTTTTTCTTCATCTTTTTGTATGCCTGTCTATTTTTGATAGCAAAAATTGATATTATTTTGTTCATTATCATTCTTTATCGTGTTATATTTATTAATCAAACTAATCAATAATCCACAGTATAAATATATTACTTGTAATAATTGTTCTGTAAGATTGAAAATAAATAAAATCAAAAATACAATATTAGAAGAAAATATAATTTATAAAAAAAATAAATATATCAATTTGTTATTAATAAAAAATTTTTTACTTTTAAAATTTTAATTTTTTTTATTAAATATCATATTTAAATTATAATTAATATATAATATCTAATGGAATTATGAAATTACATATATAATTTTATTAATAAAATATAGCAATAATTGAAATTTTTGTTTTATAGAAAAGTTTTTAATTTTATTAATAAATATTTTTTTATTTTTATATTAAAAAAACTATAAGTTATAGTTTAATATATAATTTTCTGGATTTTTTCTGATAAAGTTGATTTAATTGCAAAGTTATTGCAAAAATTTTTTTTAATTAATTTTACATTTTAATTATAAAAGATTTTTGCAATTAGAATAACATTGTTAGAAAAAATCTAAAAAATCCAGAAAAATATATATTAAATTATAACTTATAATTTTTGTTTCAATATAAAAATAAAAACTTTTATATAAACAAAAATTTTAATTTTATTATATTAATTATTTTTTATATATTTAATTATAAAAATAATTAACTTTATATATAATTAGAATAGCTTATTAAATTAAATCAAAAAAATCTGAAAAAAATATATATATAATATAATTTTTTTATTTTAATAAATATTTATTATATAAAATTGAAAACTTTATATAAAAAGAAAATTCATATTTATTATTATATTATTATTTTTGATTGTTTTATATATTTATTTATTTAAATTTGTTTACTCTATTTTTAGTTATTATATATATATTTTTAAAGTTATTTCAATATATATTAGTTAATATTTTAACTTTTTGAAATTTTTTAATATTAAATAAATATAATTTTATATATATTAATATTAATTTGTGAGTCCAAGTATAAAATATTTTGTATTTTAAATATTTATTATAAATTCTCTATTAATAAATTAGATCTTAGAATTATTTGAAATTTTTTGAATTATAATTTAATTTTTTTGTTATATAAGATTAATATAAGATTAATTATAAAATATATAATATTATATACTTTATTTTTAATAATATAATATAATTTTTTTAATATATTAATATTTTTTTAATATTTGAAAATAATGTATATTTAAAATAATTCAAAAAAATTAAAAATTTAATAAAATTAGATTATTCTTATTAATAATATAAATTTATTTTAGTATTATAAATAAAATTTTTATTACTAGTTTGTAATATAAACATAATAAAAAAATATTTTTATATATTTGATTTTATTAAATATTTTTTAAAATTATATTAATTAAATTACAAAATTAATATGTAATATAAGAAATTGAAACAAAATTTACTTTTGAAAAATAATTTATATTTTAAAATTTTATTTATAAAATAATTATTTATATTTTAATAAAAAATATTTCTTGTAAAATTTTATTATATATTTATTATATTTAAGTTTGATATTAAATTTAATTCTAATTCTAACTAAAATTCTTTAATATTTAAAAATTAATATTAAAAATTAATATTAAAATTAGAATTATGTAAAAAATACTTTTTTTATTATAACTAGAATATAAAAAAAGTAATATTATTAAAATTATAATTTATAATTATAATTATATATATAATTATAATCAAAAATAATATAATACAAAAAATTTTATTAATAAAATATAATAAAAATATAAAAAATACAGATTTTTATTATACAAGTTTTTATTTTTATATCAAAATAAAAATAATATTATATATTTCAGCTAAAGCTCTATTTGTATCAAGTTAAATTAGATTTAAAATTAATTTAAATTAATAATTTCAGATTAAATCAGATTTGAATTAGTTTTGATCTGAATAATTTTTTATTATTAATGTTTATTTTTACTAAGATACTTGTATTTTATATTTTAAATAATACTTTAATTAAATTAAATTCAATTTAAAATCTAATTCAAAATATAAATTTTGGATCAAGTTGAATTGGATCAATTTGATCTGAAATATATTGAATTAATCTAAAAATTATTATTTCTTATTTAATATTAATTGAAATTAAATATAAATTGTGAATATATATATAATTATATTCCAAATAATTCTATTTAAAATACAAAATACAAGTATTTTAGTAAAAATAAATATTATTAATCAAAAATTATTTAAAAATTTTTGAATCAAACTTAATTTGAATTCAATCTAATCTAAAATTATCAGTTTGAATTGATCTCGAATCCAATCTGATTCAATCTGAACAGAATTTTAGTTCCAAGTAGAGTTATTTGGAATATATTGAATATATATCCACAAATTTTGTTTAATTTCAATTAATATTGAATGAAAAACAATCATTTTTAGACTGATCCAAAATATTTCAGATTAGATTGACTTTAATCTGATTCAAACTGGAATATATAGTATATAAAATTTAAAGTCATTAAATATTTGTATTCTATAGAATGTATAAAACTTCTTTATTGAGAAGTAAATATAAAATTTAATCCATAAATATGCTCATAAAAATTTTGTATTTACTTCTTAGTAAAGAAGTTTATACACTTTATAATATATAAACATTTGATAAATTTAGATTTTATACACTGTACATTCTGGATCAGGTCACAGATTGGATCCAATCTGGTTGGAGCACTAATTTTAGTATATTTTTTAGATTTAATCTGACAAAATTGTTTTAATTGCATATAAAATCAATAATTTTTTTATATATTTTTATTATAAAAAAATTATTGACTTATATGCAATTAAAACAACTTTGTCAGAGTAAAATCTAAAAAATCTGAAAAAATATATTAAATATGTAATATTATTTTCATTTTGATGTAAAATTAAAAACTTTTATATAAAGAAAAATCCATATTTTTTTGTATTTTTACTATGTTTTATTAATAATTTTTTGGCATTATTTTTGATTGTCACTATATAATTAATGTTCAAATTGCAGTTTAAATTCTGGATTAATTAAGCAATAATGATAACGATAATAACTAAGTTAAACCATTTTGTATCAGTTTGAGTTCAAACTGCAGTTAAGCGATTTGCTTCAAACAATCAACAACCTACTTGTAAAGTGAATTTTTTGTAAAACAAATACATCTAGTATGTAGAAATAATAATAGCATTACATATTAATTAACAATCGATCGTACAACTACCGTAGTGCACTGACTAAACTACCCCAGGTTTTTTACAAATCTACTCCTGAATTTGCAAAGTACCCGGGTAGTTTAATCAGGGGGGTATTTTGATAGGAGGGGG
>CAJVPL010001774.1:0-11912 GCA_910591945.1 Ambispora gerdemannii
GTTATGCATCTGAAGTTACGCTGCCACTAGGGTGATATGATAACAAAGAACTGGAAGCACATCGTGGCCACTGTGAGGGGTTATTAGTCAAGTAATTGAGCCTGTGAACGTCCTTCTTTTTTATCTTACCACCCGAAAGCTTTGAGCAGAAGTTATGGTGAATAGAATACATGGATAAATAACTCACATTCGACTTCGGGGTATTTACCTTGATGATAATAATAACATTTACTTATAAAATCTTTCATACTTATCATATAGGATGTCAGGTGGAGATGGTGATGTGAACTTATTTGAAAATTATAATAGTTATATGCTTTTAGTCCAGTGCAAAAATTATTCAATGGCAAAAGTTGGCGCCAGTGATATCAATGTCTTTGAAGGAGTGCTGTCAAGATACGAGAAGGACAATGCATTGGGAATCTTTATAACCTCAATTCCCAATGGTTATTCATTGAATGCTATAGACAAAGCAGATTTATCAAATCATAATTTATTGCTTACGAACATAATAGATATGTGTTATGATATTCCCAGTTACCAGTTCAAAAAATTGGATGAATCATTGATGAAAGAAATAAAAGAAGGAGTGAAAAAAATGAGGGAAGAAATGAAAGAAATGAAAACAATGTTTGAGGAACAAAAAAGAACAATAGAAAATCAAGGCATTGTTATCAGAAATATAAAAAAAAATCAAAATAGATTTAGTGACCATCAAATTAGAATAGCAGACCTTCTAAATATATGTTTTCGTACAATAATTTTTTTATTTATTTGTTTAATTCTAATTATATTAATAAAATATTTATAATATAAAATATTGCTTGAAATATCTATTAAATTGATACCAAGAATTAAATTTTAAAAGCTTTTTAATATTGTACATGTGCTTGTGAAAGATGAATTAATTGGCAGGGTAATCATTTACAATCAATTGTAATTGATTGTAATCGATTGTAATCGATTGTAAATGATTATAATCGATTGTAATCACTGTAAATCGATAGACAATGGGTAATCGATTATAATAAATAATCATTTATCATCGATTATTAATTATTAATGAGAATTGATTATTAATTGTAAATGATTACCCATTGTTTATTGATCTGTAGCGATTACAATCGATTGTAATCATTTACAATCAATTACAATCGATTATTTAAAATTAATGATCATTGATTATAGATGTTCACCGATTCTAAACAAAAAATTAATTTTAATAATCATTGATTATATTTGATTGCAATTAATTATAATCGATTATTAATAATCGATTATTGGATAATAATCGATTATAATCAGATATAAAAATTTCCTGATATAAATGAAAAAATAGATTTTGTTGGTACTAAAAGTTGTTCTTTTTGATTGACAATGGTGTTTTGTTTGGCTCTTGTTAGCCAATTGAAAAAATAGTTTCTTACTTTCAGTATAAAAAGTTATTGAACTATTGATTAATGTGATATTAGTGGATAAGTTATTGTTTTAGATAATAATGGTACAGGTGAATTTGTTCTTGATTTTTGCTTGCATGCTATTATTTATTGTGAGTATTCATACCTTTTTTGTACAAATACAACAGTATCAGTTGATAAGTTTTCCAAATAGTGAAATACTTGATTTTTTGATGATTTTGTGCGTGTGAATAATCAGTTATAAAGTTGTTCTTTAATAAATTTATTATTTTAATTGTTTGCAATTTCAATATATAAAATTTTGACAAGTTAATATAGTCTATTTTCTTTTTTTGGAGGTACTTCTTTTGGTATTAATGCATTTTTAAGAAGATTGTACTGATGGATAACTTCAACTTGAATAATTTATTTATCCAGTTTGATAATGATGATATAGATTTCTTTTCAAAAAGCTATACACAGAGAGGGCACCAAAAATCTGCTACTATTTTTAGTTCTTATATATGAGAATATTTAGAAATGGCTAATAGTAATTATATTCATGGCAAATTTTAAATAAGAAAGATATAAATGATGAAAATGAATAGTTAACAATAATAAGCTAACAAGAATATAAGTATAAGATAAATATTTAAATGTATTTGAATAATAATAAGATAATACTAAAACTAAATATATACTATAAATCAAAGTTAAAAAGTGTATTGATAAGGTAAAAGGTAATACAATGACAAGTGAAAACAATAAAAGTAAAATAAAAATAAAATAAAAGAAAAACAAAAGAAAAACAAGACACAAGCAAATAAAAATAAAGTAAATAAAAGAAATAAACAAGAAAAGTGAAAAAGATAAGATAAAGATTAAAATCAGGATATAATCTTCTTAGTTTATTTCAAGTCAATTCTCATGTTATATATATAATAAATTTGAGTTATGCTAATCTATATATTATTTATATATATAGATTACAAAGTAAAATTAATAAAAGTAAAAAAATATAACATGTTAAAACACAATAACTATTAAAAAGTGATTTGTGTAAAATCTATGTGTTGCTAATCAAATTAATATAACAAGGATTAAAATAAATTACCAATAAGATTTAAAATATACATTAATATAAAATTACTATGAATTAATTGATTAGATGAAATTAAAATAAAAATAATGCGATAAAAATGAAAAATAATTGGATAAAAATATTAATTATTGTTATTGGATAATAATAAAAGAAAATTATAAGATATAGAAAAGAAAAATAAAATAGTAAAAAAAATATTACTGCACTTTTGAGATTAAATGCATATTGAAAAGATAATAAAAAATAGAATAATAACAATATGTACAGTCAAATTTCTCTATAGTCATTATCCTTGGAAAAGCAAAATTTGGTGACTATAGAGAGGATGTGATTATAGAGAGATTTTTTTTATTATGTTTATATATAAATAAAAAAACAAAATAAAATGACTATAGAGGAGTGTAACTATAAATGGGTGTGACTATAGGGAGGTTTGACTGTAAATGAGAAAGCAAACTAAATGATTATAAAGAGATTTGATTGTAGTTTTAATTTTGTCCAATGACATTATTCTAACTATTATTTAATAATCTTAACTAAATTATTGTTCAATTAACTTATAATATAAATTTATCAATAAAATATGACTAAATATTTATATTATAATAATAATAATTATATTAACACTATCTATACTATCATTATTAGATTTATTATCACTTTGATCATCAAATATATTTTGAAATCAGTTAATTTTTGTATTTTTCTATTGAGTAGTGATATTTTTATTAGCTGATAGAATTATATTTAATTAACTTTATTAAAAAAATATAAAAAAAATTTGCATTAACTATTTATTTTATAATATATATAAATCTAGTTTTTTAAATAATTAATTATAAGATAATAATTAAAAATTATTATTTTAAATACTTGTTTTAATCTAAGTTTAATAATTATATTATATACTTTTTTTTATATATATTCAAACTATAATATAATTAATATATGAATTTATTTAATATAATTAAATTTTTTTATAATTATTATTTTTGAAAAAGTAAAATTAAATATTTATAATTATAGAAAGATTTTTTTATTATATTTATATACAAATAGAAAAACAAAATAAAATAATTATAAAAATATGATTATAAATGAGTATAATTATAAAAAAATTTAATTATAATTATTATTATTAATTTATAAAAAGATTAAAATAATATTTTAATATTTTATATAAATTATTTTTTTATTAAATTAATTTTATATTTACTAAAGCAAAAAAACTATAAATTTTGTCCAGAATTTTTGGTACTTTTTTTAAAGTTTGTAATTCAATATATATTATTAAAAAAAGCAAAATAATTAATTAAGTATTTATTTTTTTATAATTTCTTTAATTTTGCAAAGAAATATATCACAAAATATTTAAAAATTATTTTTAAATTATTTAACTTAAATAATTTTTTATAATAAAAAATTATCTATATTAAATATTTTTACTTAAATAGAAAGATCAAAAAACTAATATAATAATATACTTTGCATTTGATTTTACTTTTTATAATTTTTTGATTTATTCTTTATATTTTAGTTATCAAATATTTTTTTCTATTTAATTGTCTTATTTATTTAGTTGATTAATTTGATAATAATATTATTGGATTTGTTTTTTTTTATTATAATTTGTATTTAATTTATTATAAAATCTACACAAATGATTATAAGAGATTTGATTATATTTAAACATTTATTTTAGCTTTCTTACTGATATCTAAAATACTTCAATGATTAAAAAACTCATAACTGAAATAAATATATTCAAGTTGTAATGCTTTGAAGAAATTTGCCATTGATCCATAATTTCTATTATGACTGGCCAATAAATTAGGAACACATAACATGTTAAGTTACACTGTTCGTTTCTCAATACGTATATCAATATTGGGTTTAGAAATACGTGCTATATAGATGGAAGTTAACAAGGACGAAGCACTTCGTTGTCTCCAGATTGCTAAAAATCATCTATCTTTGGGTAATTTGAATTCAGCTCGAAAATTCACAAAAAAATCTATATCTCTATATCCTACACCAGATGCAAAAACATTATTAAAAACGATCGAGTCCACCAGCTTTTCAGAAATAGACGAAAATGAAGCGCCAGCATCTTCTTTTTCGTCATCAAGAGAACACATTCAGGGAAGACAACCCCGAGATTATACTCCGGAGCAGTCAGAAGCAGTAAAAAGAATCAGGAATTGTGGTGTGTATGAATATTATGAAGTCCTTGGTTTGGATAAAGATGCTAGTGATGCTGATATAAAAAAGGCATATAAAAAGGTTGGTTATTTGGCCCAACGGTAATTCATGTATTATTCAACCGCAATGGCCCATTTTCCTCATTTTTTTGTCTCACGAATTCAAGATCATGTTCTAATGCCGAATTCAAAAAAGATAATTGTTCCACCTTTGTGATTGTGGATTTAGTTGGCCTTGTTGATGCATCCTGACAAGAACGGTGCCCCCGGAGCCGATGAAGCCTTCAAAAGTTCGTTTTTCACTATTTTTTGACATTATACTTTAAACACATGCTAATCAAATCTGATTTTAGTGATCAGCAAGGCGTTTCAAGTGCTGAATGACCCTCAAAAACGAAAGCTATTTGATGAATATGGTGCCGATCCAGATTCAAGAGGCACCAATTTACCTAATCAGGATTTTGTTAATTCTAGATATAAAGATTTTTCGAATGGAATGGTCTTTACTGATGAAATAACTCCGGAAGAATTATTTGAAATGTTTTTTGGTGGAAGAGGTACATATTATTATTAAAAGATATTTCTAGTTTTATTTAATAAATTTTATATGTTTACATATATTTTCTTGTTTTACAATGATTTTACAGGATTTAATTCAGCAACTTATGTCGGCCGAGGTTTTCGTGGAGGACGATTTACTACAACACGTAGAACTTCACCTCCAAATGGGGAAGATGATCAAACTACACCAGGATGGCTTCAATTATTTCAATTGCTTCCTCTTATTCTCCTTTTTATATTCTCCTTTTCTTCAAGCTTATTTAATTCGTCACAAGATCAATATCCTACATTTTCCCTTCAAAGAAATCCTCCTTATACGGAACAGAGGTTCACTCATTCATTCCAAATCCCTTATTTTGTGAATCCTAACGACTTTAACATGTTTGAACAGAATCCGCGAATATTACGACGATATGAAGAAGCTGTTGAGACATCGTATGTTAAACAATTGCAGCAGTATTGTAATTCCGAGAAAATAGTACAAAAGCAAAAACTGAACGAAGCTTTGGGATGGTATATTAACCTCGATGAACGGAAACTTGAAGAGGCTAAAAAGATGAAAATGCCTAATTGTGAAAAATTAAACGAATTAGCAGAATTAGTTAGTCAATCTCGTAAAACTTCTAACTTCTAATTTAATTTTATTTAAATTTTGTATTAATTAATCACCGAATAGACGCAATAATAAATTGCTAATTATTATTTATTAAATTTAAATTTTCAAAAAATGAATATAAATCGGTGAACTATATATATACATCATTCAAAATAGGTTAAGAACATATATCTGATATAAAGTAAAAAAAACGCTACTTTAAAACACAACGATCAGGAAATATTAATCTATACCTATAATGACCGAACTATGCCAAATTTTCAATTACTAACTTGGATAAAATTCAAGAATTATTTACTTCTTAGAATTGTGAACAGTAATATTAAGAGTTATAGTAACAGGCAATTCCACTTCTTTCTCATCCATTTCAACCTTAATTTTAGCCTTGTTTTGAGTTGCGGTCCAGCCATAACTGCCGGTGCTATGCTTGTGCGGCTTTGCGATTAATGTAAATAAAGGCTCATCAGGGGTTGCTTCAGAGCCATTTTTAGTTTCGTTTTTCTCGGATGTTTCATTATCTTCGGCCTCCTTTTCTTCTGAATGATTAAGATTTTTTATAAATACCTGGAGTTCTTTAGCATTTGCGAGAAAATCTTTAGGTTTAGGAAGGGTGGAAGTTTCCTCGGTTTCTGTTTTCTAAATAAAAAATAATAATATTGTAAACATTGTGTGTATCTATTATATATCTTGATCATCAGAATCAATGTGTTGTTGCTAATAATAATACTAATGCTTTATTATGATTATTATATTATAATAAATACCTCTGTTTTCTTCTTTTTCGATTTAGGGGCAGAAGCAGCAGCAGAAGAGGCAGCTGCTGCTTTCGCTTCTTCGGTCTTGGTTTTCGCAGCGCGTTTAGGAGTCGTTTTACGTTCAACTTCCTCAGGGGCTACGGCGGGTTTTCTTTTACGCGTAGGTTTTTTCTCTTCTGTATGCTCAGTCATTATTCTTCTTGCTTTTGTAATTAGATGCTTGATAGAAGAGAGAAAAAGACGAGCTTTTCTATTTTTCCGAGTATCAAATAACTAATTCAGTCGAAAGAAAGTGTTATTCCCCTTTATTGTTTTGAATTTATCTGAATAATACAATAACAAATGATATAATATGATTGGTCAAATTGATATCAAATGACGTGAAAGGATTTGCAATATTTATATATTTATGTATTGTAATACAATTTACAATTAATTAATTTTCGAATGCTAATTTTTTATACACCCAACTTCCAGTTTCTTTATATTTTTCATCTTTACTGTTGTAATTTATTAATTTATCAAGAGATAAATATCTCTCGTCTGGAGCAATCCAATCAAAGTACTGGAGTACAGTTTCTTCACCCCGTTTTACTTTATCACGTTGCCGTTGTTCAATTTCACCCTGGTTAATTTTATACGTGTATATAAATTTCAATCAGAAAAAATAAGAATGATAATTGCGATAAGGAACAATCAACAAAATCACAGATTATTACTTTTAATTTTGATGCAGTTGAAAAATCGCCTTCGTTAATAGCCTTTGCCACATATTTCCATAATTTTCTGCTTTCCAGGTCATTTTGCTCTTCCTCCAAAGACACAATGGGATTTGCTCGTTTATAAGACTCAATGTCAAAAAATGGTTTTTTTTCCTTTGTATTGTGATTTTCGATTGTTGATTTGCCTGCCCAAGAACCTGAAGCTGTGAATAAAGGAGTCTTGAGTGAACTACTACGAAATATTTGTGCCTTGAACGAATTTTTAGATCCAGAGACCCAGCCTGTTTTTAATATAATTATATATATATATTTTTTAATAAATCATCGAGTAAAAAAAAATGATCGAAAAATACAACAAAAAACCTTTTCCGGTAAATTCAATAGTTATATTATAATTTTGGGATTGAATATAACTTGTTCCACTAGTTTATAGAAAATTGCGAATTTATTTATATTAATGTCAAGAATTGAATTTATTATTTTTTTTAATAGCGTAATAATTATTAAATCAGACCTCAATTCTACATAAGGAGCACCTCTCCATAATCCAAGGATTTGCAATGACGGCAAAGTGATCAGATATTTATCATTATGATCACGCATACGAACTATAATGTGTCCAACTTGGATTACATCTATGCGTGCTGCAGTTGCTCTGAAATGACTTTTTTGACCAGCTATTAATTTATTATTATAATTAATTTTAAGTTATGGATATAAGTTATACTAATAATAAATAAATATCGTAATACTTACTATGACCGTTCGCTGATACACCAGCCTTCACATTTTCGAGATAAATAGCCGAAACAGGTGGATGATGGCTAACTTGCTCAGAGAATAAAACTGTCTCTCCAAAATTATTTCTATCTTCCCAACGGGCTAGAAATTGCTCACCTAGAATTGGATTGAATGGTTTTTTCTCGATTTTTTCTTTATCTTGTCTCGATCTAATAATTCATAATTAAAATAAAATGTTTTATAGTAAATAAGTATCTTGATCTGATTATTACTTTTTATTATTAACAAATGAATAATATTCAAACAAACCTGAAAGAACCATATAGTGTGCTTACATACCATCGAAGTACAGCAATTGTTCTATTAATTTCTTCAGTTTGATTAGCAATATCAGCAAAAAATTCAGGATAATCTGCCCAATATTGCCTATTTATTAAATCAGTAAAAATAGTATATTTATCATTTCTCTCGTTAATATATTTTTTGTGTAAGAATGTATCGGTATATACCCGTATTCCAAGGTTGAAACTCCTGATAATAGAAAAGAAGGACATGTCAAATTACTAATATCCCCAGTGAAAGTTGTTAGTGTCGACAAGAAGCTACTCAATTCATATTTACGCGCAGGTTCTATTTCATTATCAATATTAGTGTCACTAGTAACGTTATTATTATTGTCAGAATCGTTGTTACTCATTATTAATTTATTAGAATGTTTTTAAGAATGATGATACAAAAATACATATATATAACAAGCAACGAACTATACATATCCATATTAAGTGAAAAATCCTTTGGCTTTTTATTTGCATATCTTATCTATAATCAATCTGCTAATCTATTTATCTAATTATAATTTTCTAACTTCTGCAAGGGTATCCCAAGAAATCGATTGAATACTATCATTTGATCCTTCAATGATAAATCCATCCCCCAAATTCTGCAAATCAAATTTACCAAGACGAATTTCTGATTCTTTGATGAGTGCATGTTTTTGTTGATGTTTCAAAGTGACGATATTATTGACTGTATCGTAATCCATGATTGTAGCTTCCTATTATCGTCAATAGATTATGAAATATAACGAGTATTGAATCGTAAAAAAATAAGCTAAATAAAATCAAATGAATAAAAAATTACTTTAAAACCACTCCATTCTGGTGTGAAAGAAGATGATAATTCAAGAATCTATAAAAAACATTGACATCAATAGTATATAAAAAGTAAAAGAAAATACAAGTCATACATATAGGCATTTCGATACCTTATAAGCAATTACATCTCCAACAGATGGACATCCAGTGTAAGATTCCAATTTGGAGTAATCCAAATTATTATTATTATTATTATTCTCACTATTATAGTTATCTTCATCATTATCATTTTTCTCGTCATTATTATTATGACTTTCGTCATTTCTATCACCAACACTGTTATGATTATCGTCGTAATCATCAATAACATCTTCATCACGACCGTCAAAATTGTGCTTTCTTTTTCTTTTATTTCTTTTGCCTCTCTTTCTGTTTGGACGCCAAAAATCTACACGGGTCTCAATTACTCGTTTAGAAGGAAGATCATCAATATCTTGACATGTTAAATTCTGTTGTCCTTCATCACAAATATTCATTTCATCGGTAATGGCGGCTGAGGTGGTGGCAGTGATTTCGTCAATCTGATTAATATCACCATTATTATCGTCATTGAATCTCAAATGTTTGGGTGACATTGAAAGCATTTCTTGAAGATATCCTTTCTTTTTATTAGATGTTGATGAAAGTGATAACGGTGGTCGATATGAAAATTTATTTTTCTGATTGTCTTCATTGATTGGAACTATTGTTAGTTTTGATTGCATTTCTTTAACAAAAATTTTTTTTATTGGCGGAGATAATAAGAGATTGTTATGAAATGCGGCACCGACATAGTTTCCTCTGTCATTGTCATCACCATTATTATTCTTATTCTTATTATTCTTATTCTTATTAGTATTAGTATTAGTATTAGTATTAGTATTATTATTATTATTATTATTATTATTATTATTATCATCATTATCATTATCATTATCATTATTATCATTATCATTATTATTATTATCATTATTATTATTAACCTTAAACTTTTTTCCAGTCTTTACAGCCTCCTCCTTTGTAATTCGCTCATCCCCATTCTCTTCGTCAGAACTGCTCTTTGATAACGATGAATTTGAATTCGCTTCATGAGCCCAACTGGATAATGAGAATTCGTTGCTTTTTTGTTCTCTTGAAACTGGTTTTTTTTTTTTCATTTGATCTGTCATTATTAATTTTCAATTTAAGGTTTTTATTTTCATCTTTAGCTAAGGGCGAGTATGGCAGATTATTATCAGAAGAGGATTCAGTTGATGAAGATGAAGAAGACGCGTCTTGTTTCCTTTTCTTGCTAATTTGAAACGAATCTTTTCCTTTCTTTTCATCGCTTTCTGATTCAGAAGAAGAGGAACGCGTCTTTTTCTTTGATTTTAAATCAATTTCCTTTTTACGATGTTTTGGATTTGAAATTCGATTGTACTTTAAATGTTTATCTTTTGAAGAGTAATAATATATTATACATGTGTATGCGAATTTTGTAAGTTAAATGAGATATCGATCCTAAATACCTTTATTTGACTCGAAATTCGCAGTTTTTCGTGGTTTAACACTTGAAGAATCAGATTATTATCATACTTCCAGATGAAAAGAAATGTTCAGTAAGAACAAATAAAACTCAGCTTACCAAACAACATCATTTTCTCGAATCAAACCAAGGGTAGTTCCATTTGGTAACAATTCAAATTCTTCTAAAGTAAGAATTACTCCATTTGGACAAGCCGTCTCTAGTTCGAAATCGCGAAGTACACGCACGACAAGGTCTTTTATCAATTCATCCTTTTGTTCAGACTCTGGCTGACATATTTCATACCAGCAACGGCGAGTAGGCAAAGGGGAATCAAATACAAGCTTAACACGCATTCTTTGAAATATATACTATCGAAAGATTTTTATCATTCGGGAAATTAGTAAATGACATGTTATACAATTTCATTTGCGGGCCACGTGATAATGTTTGATGACGTCATCGATGCGAAAGTTAGTAGACTAGTCCTGGCAGAATTTCGGTTAGGGTTTAAATATAGACAAAAAATAGTTTCATAGGCAAAAGTGTCTGATCACGTGATTACGACCGATGCTGATTATATCCGATCGCCGAATATATACGTTCGACTAAAATTCATGTGATAATTTACATGTCGGTTTCATTGTAATGATCGGTTTGCAATGATAATTAAAATAATAATGATATTTAAAATTAGAACAATTAGAAAGGATCAAGCATTTTTGCACACTTGAATGTTCTTTGTGACTAAATATTTCTATATGATTGATTTTTTTAATTAAAATAATTAAAAAAAACTTAATGTTGTTACCGTTTTGAATTTTTGTGTATAAAAGTATTTCAAAATGGCAATAGTGACTGTATTCACGGCAATTTACTTTGAATATTATGACTAAATGGTGTTTATGATGATAAAATGATGTTTCTTAACAAAATAAAAATGACGAATATGAGAATAAACTAATAACAAGACTTAAATTAAAAGGTAAACTTAACCAAAAATTACTTATAATTCCAAAATAAAATCAATTTAACATATCAAACCCAACATTTAACCAAAAGAAACTCAAAACCAAAACTTAAGAACTTAAAATATGAACTAAAGAACTTAAATCAAACTGAGAGAACTTGATTTTTATTAATTATCAGCACTTGTATTTATACATGTTTTTGTATTACA
>CAJVPL010001775.1:0-11910 GCA_910591945.1 Ambispora gerdemannii
TAAAAATGATGAAAAGTAATCAGAAAATGATGAAAAGTAATTAAAAATGATGAAAAATAATCAGAAAATGATGAAAAATAATTAAAAATGATGAAAAGTAATCAGAAAATAATGAAAAGAAATCAAAAATAATGAGAAGTAATTAAAATGATAAAAAGTAATTAGTTTAGAAGGATTTTGATTTTTATTTTTAGTTACAATATGTTGAGTTAAGGCTCAAACAGCATCTTTATTTATATATTTTTCAAAATTACAAAAAGTGAAATAAATAATTATAAAAATATATAAATATGAAATAACTAATTATAAAAGTGAAAAATAAAAAATCAAAAATCAAAAAAATGAAATAATAAAAGTGAAAAAATGAAAAGTGAAATAATAAAAGTAAAAATAATATATGTAAAAGTAAAAAATAAAAAATTAAAAATTAAAAAGTGAAATAATAAAAAGTGAAATAATACTAAGAAATTTTGTTGTTATTTGAATATTTTTGAAATTTTCATGTTTTTTTGATTATTTTTGAATTTGCAATTTTTATATTATTATTATAACAGCATTTATTAACATATTTTTTGCACTCCAAATATTATTCAATTTGGATGTCTAAATAAATTCAATGTAATATATCTTTATAAATATTAAATCTTCCTTTTACTCAATTTTCAATGAAGAGTTTGTGTTCAACTTCAGTAGTCCAGTCATCACTAGTTTTATACTCAGCTCAATATTGTTTGTGAATTTCAATAGTATTTTAATCAACTAAATCATCATAATATTAGTGATAGTATTGTTTTGGAGTATATAGTTAATTATAATATTAATATTTCTTGTCTAATCCTTTTTAATTAAAAGATTATTAGCTTTTCCATCTGGATAATTATTGGAATTTTTCACTGAGTTAATTACAATTATTTTAAGTAAATCTTTTTTATTGTACTTTAAATTCTTTTAGATATACTTGTATATTATCAATCATTTTGACACTTTGAATATTTCTGATTGACATATCTGGATAATTAATGTATTTTAATTTTTTTATGAGTTTTGACTAGAGTTCAAATTTCTTCAAGTATTGTATTTATGCTTTTATCAAATTGTACTCAAGATCTGTGTGATTGAATTATTATCCAATTATTATAGTTAAGTATTAAAAAGTTTTGACTTTCTAGGTGTTGTTTTTTGAATTTTTCTTTATTAATTGAGAATTCATCATCTAATTCATCAAATAATTTATTAGAACTATTATATTTTTGTTTATCAATCACATTAAGAGATTGTTTAGATTCATTATTTATATTTGATATAGTGATGTTAGATTTTCATTGAATTTTAATATTATATTTCTTTAGGAAATTATTATTAGTAATACAACTGGAGATATCAGTATCAATAATTAAATTAATAAATATAGTTTCAATCTTAATTTCATATCAGATAGAGGTAGTTCTAATTTTTTGTTCAATTATTCCAGTAATTTTTCTAATAATTTTTCATTTTGATCTGGAAGGTTATCTTATGGTTTTAAATATTTTAAGATATTGTTTTGGAAAGATTCGAATTAGTTGTCCAATTATAATATTTGTCTTACTAATTGTCAGATTATCTAAAATATTATATGAAACAGATTTGATAGCAAGAACAGGTAATACAGCTTTATCTTTTTTTCTTTTTTGATCTTTTGTTGGTATGATAATTATTACAATAAATATAAATTGTTTAACTTGAATTCTTAGTGGCAGAATATTTGATATTACTGGATTACATGATTCAGCCATAACTGTATCTTCTTCTTCAATTATGTCTAATTTATATAGTTTGTTTCTCTTTCAATCTTCAGCTAGATAATTGTGAGTGGCAAATAAAGTCAAATTTGTGAAACTCGAAGTTTCAGTTTGTTGAAAAAGGTTAAATATTTATAAAGCAACCAATAATGATTGCATTTATAATAGAAGATTGATTTGGTTATCATTATCATTATTTGTTAATACTGATCAATTAGAAGTAGTATTTGTTCTAATAAAATTATTATTAGATTAATTATTTTGATTGCTCAAAAACTGTTGATTTCTATTGAAATTTTAATGATAAGTGCTTTGATTATTTGGTTTATTACAATTTCTGAATAGGTGTCCAATTTTGTTATAATTATAACAAGTTAGAGCAAAATAGTTATTGTTACAATAGTAATTTTATTTATTACTTCTGGGTGAATAGGTTGATTTTCTAAATTTTTCAAGAGTTTTTAACCTACTAATCAGATTCTGAAATACTATTATAAGTTGGTTGAGATTAGTAGTTGATCTGGTTTATATCTGATAATAGATTAAAGCTAATTCTTTAGAATTTGCTTCTTTCACAATTTTAGTTATATTGATAATATTTGGTAGAGTTCTATCAGAATTTATTTTTAACCATTTATAAATTTCAGATTTTAGATCTCTTTTATATGTTTAGATTTTGTAATTTTCTGAATAGGTATTGATTAGGTTAACTTTCTTTAGAAGAATATTAAATCAGTTAGTATATTCATCAATACTTTCATTTTGTTAAAGTATTTCTAGTTTATTTTGTCATTGTTCAATCTTATGAGGATTACAAAATTTTAAAGACAAAGTGATATTTAAAGTTATGTTCATTATTTCTAAGATTTGTCCAATCAGTTAAGGTAAAAGTATTATTAGTAGTTTTTTGATCAAATCAAATAGTAACTGCATCTTTTAAGTACCCATGAACAATTTGAATTTTTTGTGTATCAGTGACTCTATTGGTTGTGGTAGCTACTTCAAAATTTTGAAGTTATTTAACTGGATCTTGGTTATCATCTTTGAATTTTTGAATTGATATGTAATTTTTTTCTGTTCTTAATCCAACAGTAAGAGTAGTAGTAAGAGCATTTAATTCATTAAAAATATTATTTAATTTAGCTATTGCTTTGTTATCTGATTCTTCAGTTGTTTCTTCTGGTTTAGAGTTTAATTCTTTTTCTGATGATAATTCTTAATCAGAGATATTAGATTCTTCTTTAATATTAGTTTGAATAATTAAATATTCTTGAAAATTGATATCTTATTGTTCTTTTACTGATTTTTCTTCTTCAATGATTATAAATTGATTCTTAGTTATCTCAATATTACTAGTTGTTTTAGAGTAGTAATCATTGAATATATTAAAATTTTTTTCAAATTCTAAATTATAAAAGTCTTCAAGTATTCTTTTAACTAATAATAGTTAGTGATTAAATATATGTTTGTTTTGATAAATTAGAGTATTTAATAGTCAATTATTTATCTTCACAATTTTTTAGTTTTAATAGTAACAAGATTTGCTTTATAAATATTTTCAAATAGTTATTCAATAATAAAGAATTCAGATATTGCATTTTATTCTTGGATCCAAGTGAAAAAGTTAGCTAGAGATTCGATTATTATATTAGAAGATGAAAAACAGATATAACAGTAATTTGTTGAATTATTTGAAATGTTGTATCTTGATAATGAGCTTTAAGATGAGTATCAAAATATAAACTAATAGGTTTTTCAATAAAGTTATAATAATCATTCATAAAGGAAATTTAAGTATTAAAAAGAGATCTTTAAAATAATAAATTCACAAAGAGAACATCAAAATGTTACATATTTTTTATTAATTGAGTAATTAACTAATGAATGTGAACAAGAATTGAAAGAAGTAATTAAACAAATATAAGAATAATATAAAAATAATATCTAAGTTCTATATTAATTTCTACTGAAATTATTATAGTTCAAGAGAAAAAAAGATAAAGTAATAGTATTTCAATTAGATATAGTGTTTTGAATAACTGTACTAACTAATTAATTTATGAATTATTTAATTAAAATAATTAACAATTTAACTAACTAATTAAAATATCAAAAATAACAAAAATAATAAAGATTTATTTTTCTTACAAGAAAAGATTATGATATTTTTAGTTAAGAAATCTCAAATAATTCAATTATAACAAAAATATCAAAAGACTAGTCTATAACAAAATATCAATTCAATAATTCAATATCAACATTTTAATCAGCTCAATATGATCTCAAAGCTACTTGTTTGCAAAATTTTAAGTATACTTTTGAGAGAGAAAGGTGAATTGTTTAAGTATTAAAAAGATATTTGTTTTATTATGTTATCTATTCTCAAGTTTTGATAAGTTGAGTTAGAACTCAACTACAACTCATATTTATATATTTTCTTTGAAATACAAATATAATATTAAAAACAAGAAAAAGATATAAAAAATAATTATACTAATTAAAAATAGAATTCCAATTTACTAAATATGAAAAATAGAGAAATAAAGGAGAAAAAGTATAAATTTCAAAAAATTTTGATTGGTTAAATTATATCTACTCAAAATAAATAAGTATAAAAGTATAAAAAGTAAAAAAAGTATAAATATATAAAAATATAAAAAGTATAAGAGTACAAAGTGAAAAATAAAAGCAGATAAATACTATAATTAATAATATATAAGAAAATTGTAAAATATTCTAAGTTCTTTACATGATTTTCATAATTTTGTGAAATATTACAAATTATGAGATTAACAAATTTTATAATATAATTATAACAATATATTATTCTACCTAAACAAAAGAACAAGTTTGTCAAAATTGAAACAAACAAACTAGTTTATAAAGTAACAAAAAAACTAATAGAATTCTTGTAAAATTATAAAATTAAATATAATAATTTGGAGAATGAAAATGATAATTGAATCAAAATATAGTTTCACATGCAAAGATCTATATTATTTTAATATACTCCAATAGTATTATAACTTTAACTTTTATATAGATAATTAATAATTTAATTACTTTAATTAATTTATATTAATTATTAATTATTATAATTAATTTATTTAAAAATTATTATTAATTAAATTTAATTAAAAATTTTAAAAATCATAAAATTCAAAAATATATATAGTCACTTCTATTATTTGTATTAAAATTTATTTTATTCACTTTTTATTATATTATTTATTAATTTTGAAAATATTTTACTAGAAATTCAACAATTAGTAATAGAATTATAAACAAAAATTGCTCTGAATATCAATTCATTATTAATTATAATGAAATATATTTTATTACTGCTTTACTACTTTACTATTTTACAAAGAAACAAATAATAATGATAATAGTAAAAATAGTAACTCAACACTATTAACTGAATTTGAAAATCATACTATTAATGAACCTGTCAATATAATAGCTAATTTTGAACAAATAGAGATATCATCAACATATTTTTCTGATGAAGTTTCATTTAAGGATGCTTGCCTAAATCCTTTCAAAAAAATATTGTCATAATTTTGACGGGTTACACACTAATTGTTAATTAGAATTTTGACATAATTTCGATTACGACGGATTTCAAAATTCGTCAGAATTTCGACAGGTTATTTACTAATAGTTTATTATAATTTCGACAGAATTTAGACAGTCACTAAGGGATTTCAGCAAGCAACCTTAGTTTCATTATTGATTTATGTTAATTTATTCTTAATCAAATAATATACTAAAACTGCTTTTTATTTTGAAATTGAATAAATTCTCAATAATCTAACAATTGAATTAATTACTATACAAACAATAATTGAAGTCAAATACTTGTTTAAGAAAAATATTTCTTCACATAATATTACTATAAAAGTATTAGCTGCTCTAAAAATTTATGAATACTTCAAAAATTTCTCTGAAATATTAAATTATAAAAAGATTAATAAATATTTCAAACTAAATTCAATTAAAAGATTGAATAAATGAACTTAAAGAATGAATTATTGAAGTATTTAAAAAAATAATAATAAACTCAGAAGAAATAGATTTAGATAATATTTTAGTTTAATTATTTTTACTTTTATTTTTTTATTTTTATTTTTACTTTTACTTTACTTTTTATTATTTTTTTATTTTTTTATTTTACAGAGTAAAATACTTAATAATGAGAGTTCTATTATGATTAGATATTTTTTATACTCACAAATAATCATTTTATATAATCACTTCATATGATTATTTCAAATAATTACTCTGAATGATTATTATAAATGATTATTCCAAGCAATCATTTCAAGTAATCATTTCAAGTGCTCTGAATAATCATTATAAATAATCATTTTAAATGCTCTAAATGATCATTTCAAATTATTATTTTATAATTATCAAATACTTATAAATACAGCTTGTATCTTAGTTTAGAAAAATAATCTTCTTATAATTTTAATAATCTTCTTATATTTTTTAAATCTTCTTATACTTTTAAATTTTTATATATTTTAATTTTCTTTGACAAAATCTTTTTAGAAGTAAGTCATATTATAAGTCTTGAGTTGGGGATTTTCAGTCAAGTATTAATTATCTTTTTTCTTTCTTATTTGTATTTTTTGTTATTTAAAAGATAAGTGATATCATCTATAATAACATAATTAATCTCTTATCACTACTCTGTAAAGTTAATTAATATTATTTAGATTTATAATAAAAGAAAAAGTTAATTTTATTAAAAGTTAATTAATAAAAGAAAATTACTTAATAATTAAATTATTTGAATTAAAAGAAGATTTCTGAACTCATTCTAGTAGTTTAACAAAACAAACACATCATTACCTATTTTTATTAAATTAATTTCTCTCAACTTTAATTACTTAAAAACATATAAAAATCTTTAATAACTCTTTCATCTAATTGAAATATGTGAAGAATATATGACTTATATTTAAATTAACTAAAATGATAACAATATATATTATTTGATATAAAAACTTTATCAATCTATAAAAAATATTAATAATTAATATTTGTAATATTTTTTGTGTTCAAAAAGTTTTAATATATTATATATGATCAATAAAAAGTTAAAAGAGATATATTATTTCTTTTTTGAACTTTTTTTGATTTTTTATAAAAGAATAAGTGAAAATATAAGTACTGAATTTTTTGAACTTTAATATAATAAGTATTATAAATATACAATTAAATCTTTCTATGATTATTACTCTTAGAAAAACAAAATTTGATGACTATAGAGAGAATATAAGTATAGAAAGATTTTTTTACTATATTTATATATAAATAGAAAAACAAAATAAGATAACTATAAAGAGGTGTGACTATAAATAGATGTAACTATAAAGAGATTAGACTTAAAATAAATTATAATATAATATATATATAGTTAAATTTCTTTATAATCACCATCTTTAAAATAATGTAATTATTTGTTAAATTTGTGAAATTATTAATCAATTAAAATCAAAAGAGAAGTTGCTTTACAAAATATATTGAAAGCTCAAGAAAAGTAAAAAAAATATTATGATTAGAACAAAAAGTAATAAGAATTTCAAATTGGTCAAAAAGTTTTAATGAAGAACATGAAAGTTCAGAATTGATATCACAACAAATTTGAAAAAGAATAATTAGATTCATTTTATATTCATGAAGTTTTTGATAAAGATACTTATAAACTAAAAGATATAGCTGGAAAATTATTTAAGAATTCATACAATAATGATCATTTCAAACTATTTAGAAGACAAAAATATTTACAATCAATAATAATTATATAAGAATAATTTAGTAACTATAATTATAAGAGTTTTCTGAAGTAAAAACTCTTAGTCAGAGAGTTCTATCACCATGTAATATTTTAGTATCTGATATAAAATATATTATATTATTTTAAGTATATTTCTATTGAATAGTTAATAAATATATGATTTATAAATTACAATTTCTTTTGAATAATAATAAAGATTCTTGATAAATTTAGATTGCTTCTTAATGAAATAATACTTATATATTAAAAAACTTTGTGTTTTATCTTTTATAAATTCTTTTATAATTCTTTCATAACTCTTTGAGTTCTTGGTGAACTCACTTCTATTTTTCTTAAAACTTATAATACTCTTAAAGTTCTTAGTAAACTTATTAAATTTTTTATAAATTATTTAGCACTTTGATTAACACATAATAGTATTAGAAAATTATTTTATATTTTGTTCATTCTTTTATACTTTTTCATGTGAATATAATTACTGTTTACTATATAGTAAAAATATTCATCCTTAAAAATTACTAACGATAACAATATAAAATATTAAAATAATAAATTTAATATATTTTTTTTATTTTTTTCAAATTTTTTAAGTACTTTTTATTTTTCTAAATTTTTTTATAATTTTTTTTTACTTTTTTATTTTTATAAATTATTTTTTATTTTTTTAAATATTTTTTATTTTATTATTTATTTTTTTTATAAAATTTTTTTTATTATTTATTTTTTTATAAAATTTTTTTTATTTTTTTACTTTTATTTTTTACTTTTATTATTATTTATTTAATTACTTAATTCTTTTTTAATTTTTATTATATTTGCAAGCTAATTTTTAATTAATTATCAAATTTATAATAGTATTATTTGTTTTATTATATAATTAATTTGATATATAAAGTTAATCTTTTATATAATTACATATTTTATAGTTAAAAATATCTTTATAATCTCTTTTTTTCAAAAATAATTATAATAAAGTATTTTTATAAGTATATTTATTATAAAATCTTATTATAAATATATTTTTAAAAATATTATTATGAAAAAAGTTAATTATATTTTAAAATAATATAATTATTATTTGATTTTTTGAATATTTTATTATTTATATCTAATTATATATATATATATATATATATATAGTATCAAAATATTATATTTTTAATTTTTTACTCAATGAAATTTTGATATATATTTGCAAATATACTTGTTTGTTATAACTTAATTAGTTATTTGTTATTGAAATAATATAATAATAAAAAATATATATTTTGAAATTTATTAATAATAGTTTTATAAATTCTTTTAATAATTCTACAAATTCACAAAATTTTTTTTAGTATACAAAATTTCTTATTAATATTATTTTTCTAAATAAAACCAAAAATTATATATTAAATATAATAAAATATAGATAAAAATAAAAAATATTTAAGAAAAATAAGCATAAAACTAGTAATTTAAATAAAATTACTATAATAAATTTAATTTATAATAATATAATTTACAATTTTAATTAGTAACTTGATAATTAAAACTGGTTCAAACTAATCGTTCAAATCATAATTTAAATAAAATTAATCATTTTGTATAAAATAATTATATTTATTATAATAAGTAACTTATCTTTAGATTATATTAATTAATTTTGCTTAAAAAAAATATAATTAATCAAAAACTAGCAATTATACCTTAGCATAGTGCGCTTCATCAAAAATCTTGTGGTCACGCGAATGGAAATGCCTACATTTGCTAATTATAAAACTAAGAAATATTTTTTTATTAATTCTTAAATTTGCAATGGTTACTGTGTCTGACTGGTGTATCCATTAGTACCCGAAGCACTTCCGTGAAGAGTATTCATAATTTATGAGTTGCGCCCTGAATAAACTATCCACGATTTTTAAGAAATTGTTAATCTGTTCATCACCAAACTTGGGTCCCTGAGTAAAAATTACGAAGGCCCGTAGTCAAACAAATGGGTTAGACGCAAAAGAAACGGCGTAAATTGTATAGTAAATTATAATACAAGTCACACCGTTTCCATTGTACTCTAACCACAGCTATTACACGTGTTATTTACACGTGTTTAATATCGTCTGCTATATACTAACTTAAATTCTCATATGAAATCGCCTTTTGTGCCTAGGGTACTAATATTTTATTTAGTTTACTTCCATTTTAAATGCATGTGGCGTAAATATAAAGATTATCGTTATCGCTATTAAAAATCCGAAGCTTAATTTATCGTTATGTATCATTAAAATAAAAAATTTGTGCATGTAATACAATCAATTAACGTTAGAGAAGGCGGGAACATGTAATACAAAGGCGGAAATTAATAATTAATAATTTATGTGTGTTACTCAATAATTTTACCCCAAAACAATTTATTATACGTGCATGTATACAATGTGTCTCGAAAAAAAGTAGCGGCGGTTACGATAGTTTACATTATGTACAAACAAAAATTTTTTTTATTAATGAATCTAAATCTATTTTAATTATACATGTAATTGTTGAGATGGTTAATGTTTTATCACTGTCTTTTTTTTTGAGACACACTGTATAAAATTATTCTAAGACACATTGTTTGATTTACTTGATTATTATTAGATTAAAATGGATTGCATGTCTATTGGAAAATATTCATGAATTTATGATCTTTTTCAGGAAGCATTTTCTTTTCATCATGAAAAAAATTGCACAAACAAAATTACTAATTCTGGAAAATATTTGTCAAATTTTGATCTTTTATCGTTATGGGTTGTGATAAATATAATATTGTATAATTTATTTCAATTAATGAATGTCCAATTAAAAAAATTAAAACTGACAACAAAATTATATAAAAACTATCATAAAAAGGATTTATATAGAAAATTAAAGAAAAAATTTTATTTAAAGAAAACGTACTGGAATTTATGATTAAAATTTGCTAAAAAAAATATCAAATAATGAGTACTTAAAACAAGATAATTTGATAAAATAAATTACGATTTATTAAAATGTTAAGGCAAAGTATTAAATAACTATCATAGTCAAATTTCAAAATAAAAATTTAGGATTTTTTTTGATATTGATAATTTTATATACGATGTATTATATCTATAAACATTTTTATTAATAAATATATCGATATCTTTCTTGATCATAATTACGAATTAAATTTTGTATTTATTCCTTAGTAAAATAGTAAAAAATACAATTTACTGATGAGCTTAGATATTATGCATCATATTAAATAAAAAAATTCTATTAAATAATAACTTATTGAAAATTATTAAATATTATAAATTGAATAAAAATAAATAACCATTTGAAAAAATTAAAAATCCAATTTATATCCAAAATTATATTTAAACAAATTAATAATTTATAAAATGTTGCTTAATTAATTTTTATGCAATAATTTATATTAATATTGGCTAAAAATTCTATAATTAGACTTAGCAATATATATATTTAGAATTTTTTGTTAAATAATTATAATAATTATAATAATTATAGCATCGAGTTTATTATTATTGAATCTTCATTATTTTATAAGAAATTTAATTTGTGAATATGATCAAGATCTATTCTATTATATTCACAAAATGAGTAAAGAAGTTCATAAAATTTATAAAGTATAATTTATTGATGAGTTTAAATGTTTACATATAATAATTAATTATTTTTAACATAACCAATTAATCAATTAATAAATTTTTTATTTGATTTCTTATAACTTGCATATTTTATTTATTAATTAATTTATTCGAAGTGCAAAAATTTCTACTTTTCGTTTAAGTATTAAATAAATTTAATTGCTAAAAACATTATATATATATAATCAATTTATTATAATTCTCCTAAACCATTAAATTAGATCTACTATAACTGTTTCTGGACTTAAATTCAGTTCATGCAGGTTTTAATTAGTATTTCAGTTAACAATGTTAACTGTATATTAATTGTGAATGATTGAAATCAATAAAATGTACTCTATTTAACGACATGTTTATTTTTAAAAAATGATTCTTATAATAGCTTTATATACATTTTTATATTATATATTATTAACTATCAATCCCATTATTTAATATTTGAGGATGTAGTGCTGTAGTAGTTAAACCTTGACTTACAGTGACGGCCAAATGTTTTGCATCATGAAAAATTTCACGAAAATAATTCTGGTGCCTTCAAACAACGATCTAACGCCCATAGTTTTTATACTCGTTTTAAAGCTAATAACCTAGAGAATTTTTGTAAAATATCGATATAAAAAATATTATTAGGAAAACTAAGTGATCGACACAAGTTTTTTAACTAGTGAAAGTT
>CAJVPL010001776.1:0-11898 GCA_910591945.1 Ambispora gerdemannii
GTATAAATATAAGATTTAGGGTAATAAAATAAAAGTGAGATAATTATACGATTGGATAAAAATAATAATAATCAGGTAATAAATGGTAAAAATTAAAAAAAGAAAATTTCGTATAATCAAAGAAAGATTATTAAATTAAAGAAATTTATATTACTATAGTAACAGTAATAATAACAAAGACTTTTTTACTTTGTTCTTTTATAAATAAAGAATATCAAAATAACAAAAATTAAAATGCTTAATATTTAAAATTAATAATTTAATAATAGTGATTTGTTTAATAATTCAATAATAATAATTTGTTTAGTACAATATAATTAAAAGTCCAAAATCAATATTAGTGATTTGTTTAGTATAATATAATATAAAACTATTAGTATTTTGTTTAGTATAATATAATAATTCAAAACTATTTATATACAAAATTTAATGAATATAATTAAAAATATGAAAAACAAATATTTTTTGAAAGATTTTTGTTAAGAAAGAATTTTACTTTTTATTTATAACATGTCAAATTAAGACTCAAACAGAATCTCTATTTATATATTTTTTGAAAATACAATTTCAAATATAACTATTATAATATAATTATTTGAAGGTAAAATAATTGAATAGAAAAGTGAAATAAAAATAAAATAATAGATAAAAAGATAAAATAAAAGATAAAATAATAATAAAAAATAAAATAAAAGATAAAAATAAAATAATGAATAAAATAATAATATAAGATAAAATAAAAAGTAAAATAATAAAAGATAAAATAATGGGTAAAATAATAATATTTAATGAATTATTTTTATATTTTTAATATTTTAGAGATTTTCTGTTTTTCTACTATTTTTGAAAGTTATAGTTTTTTTGAATTTATAAAATTATTATTATTATTATAACAATATATTTTTTGTAAAATTAGATAACAATATATATTTAATTATCAAAAAATTATATAATTTTTTATATTTTTATATATTTAATTATAAAAAAATTACATGACTAATAATAAACAAAAAAATATATATTTTACTTTTAATAAAATATTTTTTTATTATAATAAAATTTAAGATAAGTATAATTAAAAAATTTATTTGTTAGGAAAATATCAAATATCAAATAATTTTTATTTATTAGAAAGTAATTTATATATTTTTATTTAATTAAAATAAGTTATAATTAACAACTTTCAAAATTATAAAATTTTTAATTTTATTAATAAATATTAATTTTTATATCAAAATAAAGATTATAAGTTATAATTTAATATATATTTTTTTTGGATTTTTTAGATTTTTTCTGATAAAGTTATTTTAATTACAATAATTTAAAATAATTTTATCAAAAAAATCCAGAAAAAATATATATTAAAATATAATTTATAATTTTATTTAATATAAAATAAAAAATTTTTATTAATAAAATTTAAAAATTTTTATATAAAAGAAAATTTTAATTTTTATTATATTTTATTAATAAAACTATATTTAAATAAATCTTTCTAAATGCATTCTCTATAAGTGCATATTCTTTCTAAATGCATATTATAATTAGATCCCAATTCATAAGAGCTCTATATATTTTGCTCTTATAAATATACATACTCTCTAAATGCATACTTTATTATGGTTCAGAAGGATAAATTTAGGAAAATTTGTTTATATATAATTTATAATTTTGAAAGTTACTGTATATTATAATTTTATAAAATTTAATAATTAATTATAACTCTATTTTTTCTAAGAATTATTTAATATTTAATACTTTTCTTATAAGATTTAAGATTTCAATTGAAAATTAATCAAAATAAAATTTGAAAATCTAAAATAAATACTTAGTTAAATTTATTTTTATAAGATAAAATACTATTTTTATAAAAATTAATTATTAAAAAAAAATATTTTTTTATCTGTAATTCTAATTAAAAACTATTTTTTTATTAAATTTTTTTATTTTTTTATTAATTTAATTGTTATATTAATTAAGAATTATAATTAAATAATAAATTAAAAATAATATCCAATAAAATATAATCAAATTTCTTTATAATTATATTTATTTATAATCATATTCCTCTATAATTATTCTATTTTACTTTTTTATTTATATATAAATATAGTAAAAAAAATTCTTTCTCTATAATTACATTCTCTTTATAGTTATTTAATTTTGCTTTTTCAAATATGGTAATTATAAAGAAATTTGACTATATAAGTAATTATAAATTAATAAACTAATAAATATAAAATAATCAATAAGAATATTGTTCAATAAGGATACAAATAATAAAATATACTATAACAATATAAATTATAATTTTTATTTTAATATAAAAACAAAAAATATTTATTAATAAAATTTAAAATTTTTATAAAATAAAAATTGCAATTTTACTGTTTCATTAATAAAGTCACATGCAAAATTCCATAATTTTGTTAATCACTATAAAAATTTCTTTATTACAGACAAATCTCTCTAAACACATTCTCTATCTAAAATCATCAAACGTTTGTATTTTACAAAATGTATAAACTTCTTTACAAAGAAGTAAATGCAAAATTTAATCCGTGAATATGATAAAATAGACTCTTTCTGAGAATATCCACGGATTAAATTTTGTATTTACTTCTTAGTAAAGTTGTTTGTTTATACATTTTATAAAATACAAACGTTTGGTGACTTTAGATGTTATGCACCATATATAAGTGCATATCCTTTCTAAATGCACATTATGATTGAATCCCAGCTCTATATTTTGCCCTCTATAAATGCACGTTTTACTATGATCCCAGAGGGGTGTATTTAGGGAGGTTTGTCTGTATATTTATCTTTGACTTAATTCTGATTGTTAAATAAAACTTTATCTTTATTTGCAAGAACTACAAAAAGCAAAATCACAAAGATCTTGACATCCCTAATACCATTGTCACTCAAAACCAGTGTTGGCGTATAACCTATTATGACATATATAGATCATAATATCATACACCAACACTGATCAAAACTATCTACCTGTCACCAAATAGATTAATTACAGCACATATTGGTCAGCTTTTGCTGCTTCTTGTAACGTGAATACAATTGCTGCGATAAAAATTTCATGTCGCCTAATTTCTTTCGAAGGGATGTCAAGCTGCTAATCTTGATGGAATGACTCTGGCTATAGGTCATCTAGAAGAGCATTTTCGGAGCAATAATTGCATCAATAGAGTTGAAATTCTTTTGTTCCGGTTGAGAGCACTTATCATCTTCATTTCACGAAACACGAGGCAAGCCCGCGCATCAATTTCAATGTACAGACAAACCTCTCTAAATGCACCCTCTATAAGTGCATACCCTTTCTAAATGCACATCATGGTTGGATCCCAGCTCATAAGAGCTCTATATATTTTGCCCTCTATAAATGCACACCCTCTCTAAATGCATGCTTTACTATGGTCCCGGGGGGGGTGCATTTAGGTAGGTTTGTCTGTACTTATCAATGCCGAAGACTGCGCGAAAACCGCCGCAGGATCTAAAAGACAATACTTTAACTTTCCCCCGTGTATCAAAATCTCGTGAGCAACTTCCTTGAGTAGGGCACTGCGGAGTGTACCAGCTTGCGGCACAAATCGGTTTTCAATTTCGGCCATCGCCTTTACAGCCACGTATTAAGATGCAAACCGCAAGACTTTTTTCTGATAATGATACGAAACGTCAAAATCTTCCTCCTCTGTCGGGGAGTTTGTGAATATGGACGATTTTGTGATTGGCTTTATCCCTGTCATTGATATCAACACCCCCACTCGTCGAACAACTCTTCAAACGGAACCAGATCACATGAAAAATCTTCGTTCTATCACCTCCTCCGATATCAAATCGACATTGTTGTCATGGTGAATTTATCGAACTTCTTATGGCTAGACTTCTTAACAGATAATAGTCGTCTTGGCGGCAATATTTGGACGGCGACCGACCATCCAGTGTACCAAAAATCTGTATTCGCCAAATCTTCTTTAAACTGATTTCATGGATAAATTGCAAGACGTTGCGGAGAGTTTAACAGTAGTAACGCCGTCAATGGCACAGAGGCCTCAACATTAATCCTATTTAACAATTTGATCAGTTTAATTGCTACAAGGTTATAAGATATTACGCTAACAATGAACATCATCGTTGGAACTCTTGGAATTCTTCGGTTCTATGCTTGCACGTGAAGGGAAAATGGTATTATGCCACGATTTTCGCAAACGCTACTTCGGAGACGTTCCAGGTTGATATTAAGTAAGTGGCAGAGACATCGGCGGATTAATAGAGAGGATCCTCGATCTTCCTCGCCACGCCGAGAGCCGATAAAGGGTCATGTCTTTTAAATTCATTTCCATAAGATCCTTTACAAGTTGCATTATCTGCCGCCATACATATGTATTTTGAAGGTGGTATTATCCTCCTCCTTTTTCCTATACAAATGGATACAGAAAGCAATTAAAAGGGGATAGATGAACAAAGGTTTCAACTCCTTTTAAATAAAACGAAGATCTGATTATTGCATCAATAAAATTTTAACCCCTGAAATCTGTTTGTTGCATTATGCATAATCAAACGTTCAGATCACAACTTGCCTCAGCCCAAATTAACGTTAAGGGGAGATAGGCTAATTTTGGCCGAAATGAGCACGTGAAGTGTGTTTATAAAAATGTGACTAACCGTTTCTGGTTTGTTAGCGGGATTTTATAATGAATGTGACTATATAGAAGTGATTTTATTGAAAAGAGTGTGATTATAGTGGGATTTTTATAAGATGTGACTATAACGAGAAAGGATTCATGCAAACTAACATCACTATATAGAATGTAATTTCTTAAATCACTAGAGAATTACTGATCTAATCATGACTTCATAGTGAAGTATCAGAATATCACCAGCCAATCAAAAGTACAGTATAACCACGACAATCACACCAAATTTGGGTTTTTTCTATTATTTTTTTATTTCTTCATAACCAAGTATAACAGGAAAGCACAATAAATACAATGACAACTTGTGGAAGTTTCGTACCTTAACTCTACCGATACGTATTACTTTTATTACTACTATAGTGTCTACTTCTACATTGATCGAATCAAAAATGGGAAATAAACGAAATAAGAGCGACAAAGTAAAGAATAAGCATCAAGCTGTCTCACCAAAGCGGAGAAAGGTATGAGGAATTCGCTTTATGATTTAGTTTCGTCGACACCCCTTTCCTTAGTGTTATTATGTGCGCCGAATAAGTAAAATAGATGTAGAGTTTCATGCACACAATATATCTTATGCAACTTCCATTTTTAGCAAGTACTACGTCATCCCAAATCACTATCTTGCTCTGCACCGGAACGAAAAAACCTTTCACAAACTCTTCGCTAATCTAGTAAATTAAAACCTTTAATATATTTATTAACTTCACTCACCTCTTTTTTCAAGATGCTGCCCGACACTACGGAGCAGACCAACCACCAAACAGATGCCACTAATACTTCAACTGCTGAACACACCATAAACGGCTCTGAAAATATTTTTCCTTCGAATACATCAATAACAGCAGGTACACCGACAACAAACAACATCATTGACACCGGCAGCACAGCACCGGCATCTGAATTTGAGACAGTACCACTCGGGGAACCTGGTCAATCAACTCCATCAAATGGCCACCACGCTTCCTCCTCATCTTCACAACCTATAACTGACATTGACACTATCGATGCTGAAAATGGAAAAACAAAAGATCCCGATTCGGAATCAGAGTGTGAAGAGAGTGTTGTACTAATGGCTGGTGTCGCGCCTGAGCCTTCTAATGGACATGTTAAGGTGGTAGTGAAACGCTCTGAAATCGATCGAAAGAAACTCGAAGATATTTTACAAAAAGATGGGGAGAGTGATAATGAGGACGAGACAATGACTGATGTTGAGCAGAGTATATCACCGGAACCAAATTTTACACCTTCACAGCAAGAAGGATTCTGTATAGATTGTAAGGACCAGGTAAATTTAAATATGTTTTGAGAATGGGTAAAAGCATTCATAGATATTTCTCTGAATTTTTATTTACCTTTGTGTAGGAGGCGTCATATTTTTGCGAACAATGTAAAGATGAATTTTGCGAAGTGTGTTTCGCGATGCTTCATCGTACAGGCAATCGGAAAAATCACATAACCAGGAATTTAAAAAGTAAAACTTTGCAAGTACCAAGCAATAAATCCTTAGGAAAAGCTTCTACATCTGCAAGTTCATCAACTTCCGATCTCGGTGTGGATGACGTATGTATTTTTTATTACACTTTATTATGTGACACTTTGATCAAATTTAACAAATGTAATTAATAGGAATTAACTGGTTCGGAAAGTGAATTCACAAAAACAGCAACAATCATTTCAAATGGAGGAACAACATTCGGTCAGTGGTTAGAAGAACGGTGCAAATTTATTCCAATACGTTTAAATATGGATGAACGGAAAATGTTAAGATTGTATGTGATCACAGTATTTCTTTCTATATATAATAAAAAAACACTAAAGACAATTTCTTTTTTAAAACAATATAGACTTGAGGCGGCCTTGAATGTTTCAGGTAAAATATTTCCTCGAATGATTCATTTAAGCTCATCGTCACTCTTTGTTATCGCAATGACAACCTTCATACTGACCTTTTCTCTTATAATAGAATACACCGATAGAATTGATATAATGTCATTTTCTCCGCCGTCAGCTAAAGCCAAAAGGATGGTACATCAAATTAGGGATCTTTGTTGGATCTTATCTGGACTTTTAATTGCTCAGTAAGAATGCCAATAATTTATGTATATGACATGCACGACCAAAATGATATTCAAATAACACTAATTTTAATGTAGTGATTACAAAAAGGGGCAAGAACTAATTGCCGACCATACATTCAAAGATAACGAAGAATTCTTCAAAATGATATTCGAGATTGGAAGGCGACACAAAGTCATGAACCCAGAAAAAATGCGAGATGTATATGGAAAATTGATGTATATGCTTATGGTAAATTGCTATAAATTTGATCATTACTAGATAAATTCATAAAATTCACCTGATGCTCACGATTTTTATTTCATTTCTATAAATAGGATTCCACCATTGACGATGTTCAACAAATACTAGGTTTTGACATGGTCAAACCAATCAAAAACGTATACGAGTTTCTTGTGAAACGGAATTGTATCGAACTACTCCATAACGAACATGTGGTAAACGCAACCAAGGAAATTATAGCAGATGGGAAGTCACGAGAGCAAGTGCAGAGAGAGATACGCGAGAAGGAACGAGCTATCGAAATTTTGAGTAGAGATTATCAGAATTCTGATATTACTCCCGATGAGATTAAGCTGTGTTTATATAGTATTGGAGATAATCACGCCTATTTACGGAGTAATCGGTAAGTTGTAATCATTATGGGTTGAAAGTTTTATCCACGTCTCAATGATTAGATAATTGATATTTTGGTATTCTGTTTTCTTATTTTATAGTGATTGCTGTGACCGTATGCTTAATTATTTGTCAACTTATTTTTCTCCAAGCAAAATTGATGATGGGTACTCGTTAGCTATACGCCCTGGATCTCATGGTGCTCGACTCTCTCACACTCATGAGATGCAATTCTACTATGCGTAAGTATATTTGTATTTGATTTCTCGCTTTTATTTAATCTACTATATAATAATTGTATAACAATACTTATTATCTCTATTTTTATAGAAACCAAACACTTTCACTTTGGCGGGAAATTCAAAATGAAATGTTCATGCTCTGGACACTAGCGGATCGTGACCTATTATCCGACACAAACACATACCGTTTACGTGACACCGGTCAAGGTCTAAACAGGGTACAAATGTGTCCAAACGTCTCAAAAGCTATGCATTCGATCCTACATCGTGCACAACAAAAAGCAAGATATTGGGTTGGTAGTTCGGTGATTCATCTTGGAGATAAGAATGTGCCTAACGCACTCATGTTCATAGACAAAGTACGTTTCACATATAATCAATTCATTTTTTAGCCAAATATATGCTAAATAATAATAATCCTTAATTTCTTTGTTCGATATTTATATAGTATAATCAAGTCGCACGAATACTTAATCCGATTCTCATCTGCCTAGATTCAATTGAACCGCTAATACAGAAGAACGTCGGAATTCGTAATTACATTAACAACACATATGGCGGCCCCGAAAAACTCAGAAAAGATATCCTGGCCGACTTTTTCCGGTACGCTTTTGATGGCAGCGGCGCCGATAATTTCTTCGACGCAGGAAGCTGCATTGACGGAAGGCTCACGAGTGCTTGGAATTGGTGCTCGCAAATCGAGAAGAAAGTGTATTTCCCAGTGTTTCTGCTAACAGTGAGTAGAGTTCTACATCATACACTTTGATAGCTTTCTTGTATGTTTTTGATGATTGATGACTGATACACTTTTTTTGTTTCGTTTATTTTTATTAGGGATTTACTGGGTTCGATGGACGTGACTTTTAAAACAAGAAGAATGAAAATAGTAATCGTAATCGTAATCGTAACCTTAACAATAATGATGATAATATTATTATGATTTTTAATTTTAATAAAAAATTCATTTGCTGGTGGTTGCTTGCGTACACTTCTATGATTAGTTACGCTACAAATATGATTTTGATCAACACTTCGCAGAGGCTATTTGTATTATAGATGAACAAAATTTATCAACTTAATTATTAATTTGGCTTTCCTCCCTAATAACTTGTACTTCTATAAGAATCCGGAACAAAATTTCCCCTGTATCCACGAGACCGTGAGATTTTAACCTCGATAAAAATAGTGAGTGATAGAGCCAAAAAATTCATAAATGCAACACTTTATTTTTGTAACAATTAACAATATCAAAGCATAGATAAAATATTATAAGTAAAAGAGCTACAGCAATTTAAATTGCATAATTAATTTAACTTCATTATTTAATGGTCGTAAGCGGTCGTTAATTTATTTTTAAATTAAAGAAATAACAAAAAGCACATTAAATTCTTAATTAAAAATACTTTATAATAAATTCGGTTTAACGACAATTTTTTTGGCATGCTTATAATTATGTAACAAAAATAAATAAATAAATACAAAAAATAAATTTAAAAGATAATTTTTATAAATTGAATTACGTATTATATTATAATTTACTTGTTACCAATTTTTTTTAATATTCAATCTAAAAAAAATTATGCGATTTAATTACAGTATTAAATTGGAATTTGAGAAGATTAAAAAAAATACAAAAATTTTCGCATAAGAAATTTAATACCAGAATAAATTTAAAAAGTGAAGAATTTCGAATTGAATTTTTTTATTTAAAATAATGATGTCCAAAGTCTAAAGGCCACATAAACAAAATTTTTGGTTTCATAACACATGACTATGTAAAATGACCCGGTGACTCGGCTTTTTATTTTTAAAGTCAAAAAATTTTATTTATATGAAATTAATTGTTTTTCTAGTCGGTAACTTCGGGACGCGATATCTCGCGATCCAATGGTCGGATCGAAGCGATCTAACCATCATTCAATTGTCTAGTTAAGGCAAATTTAATAATATATAGTTAGATCTCTTCGATCCGTTTACTGAATCGCGAAACATCGCGTCCCGAAGTTACCGGGGGCTAAAAAAATGATCGATTTTTATACCTGATTGTAATATTAGATTGCGCCTCAAAATTTAAATTTCATAAGCAGGTTTGATGACCCGGCCGGGTTATGAAAACCAAAAACTTTTATTCTAAATTCTTTTTTAGCATAATATATATAATATATATATATCCACTTTTAGATCTTAAAATAAAGAGTTCTGATTGGTCAGATTGATTATTATACGTATATAAGATCTACAATTCAAAATTGGCATTATGGCGCAGTATTGGGTATCTTGGGCTGTCTTCCACTATACAAATTATCTGCAAAATTTAAAATATTATTTTAATTTGTTAAATATAAAAAAATAGACTTGACATTATAATTACATACGCAGGATATACGATATTTTTTTGTGTGCTAATTTCAGACCCCAAGCAATGCGCATTATTTACTTTGATCGTCATCTGTGGGCCATAAACACTAAGCCTGAACGTGAACGCTTATCGTTATCGTTAACGCTAAAAAGTCAAAAGTTTTATAAACTGGGCTTACACAAAATAAATAAACGGAACAAATTTATATAAATTTATAATCACAAACTTTTATTCGTCATCGTTTAAAAAAAAAACGAGTTTATCATTTTGAAAAACAGTTGAAACGACTAAAGATGCAAAAAAACTCGCACTGCATCAATATACCAATTTTCCTTCAAATATCTCTGATTCCAATCGCCACGGCATTCTTAACAATCATACTGTTGTCAACTATCGGAATGGGAGGAATCCTTTTATCACCACTCCGGATTATTGAAATATTCTTGGGTTTCTTGATCGTATTTCATATTTTCGTGTTGTTACATTTTCGAATCAAAAAAGGTTATTTCCCATCGTTGAGATCACCACAACGCATGATTATAATCAATGAAGAAAAGAATAAAAGTAAACTTTTGCATCAACTTCAACCGATAATAGAACAGATGGAGAAAAGATTGACGACTCGCGGAGACTATGTTCAGATCGCTGTTGAGTAGATTAATAAGGTGTGTGGACAGTTTTCGAATTTCTATTTTGAATTTAGTATTATCCACCAACAATTACGATAACGTTTTCGTTGCTATCATCCGAATCAGCTGTGGCTGGTAACTTTTTATGCGGCGCATATTAATCATGTACGTAATGGTAATTTTAATAAAAATAACGATAACATAAAAACAGACTTGATCTGCAAAAGAGAGCTCAAAGTCATTTCACATAGGATAACTTAAAATATCTAAAACATGTCGATATTGAAAGTTGCGTCTTGTCATTCATTCATCGCACACATTTGCCAGTATATTTGTTGACTCTATCAGAGTGACTTTTAATTTGGAAGAAAAGAACCGTTTCTTTCTCTAATAATCTAATATTATAATTAATATAAATTAAAAAATGTGCTGTTATTACAACAATCCCAACAACGATCACGAATAAGCTGACATCAAGAAGCAAGACATCAGGAGAGGTCACTGAAGGAGAAATGACGATAATAGTAATGTTGGCGAATAGAGAAAGAATACTTTTGTGTATATTGCCTTTTATGGACTAATATAGTAGAGTGTAGAGGGAGACTTAAAAAGTACTTGGGCACTGGGGTGATTTGCAGGAGATGCGGTTGCCATCAAAATTTGAAAACGCAGTTATTGATTTATGTTGGACTTTTTTCAATTTATTTCTGTGATTATTGACCTTTCATATTGTTAGATTAAATAGATCATGTACTCTACATTTTTCATAGGAAGACTTTCATATGATTGGCTGATGTAAATCAATTGTCTGGATAACTTATGAGAACGTCACGTTTCACTAATAAAAAATCACCGTAGCTTTAAGCGAATATTAATATTCACTATGCAAAAGAATCTCCAAAGAATCCAAAACCTGACATACTTTACTTAGAAGGCAAAAACTTTACTATTTACTACTATTATCAACTCTATATATGTACTATTATGCTGAAAACGGTCAACGAAAAAAGACAAGCAAGATGTTTGATGTAAGTTTAATCTTAAAGAAAAGCTTTATATGAATGTGAATAAGTGGTTTGTTTAATTATAATATAGGTCAAGGGCTGTAATGTGTCTAGTAAAGATAGTGAAGACTGAAAAATAGAATAGCATTTACTATTTAAAATATAAATACATGTAAAGCGTAACGGTAAAGCTTCGCTAATTTCTTTGATTGATTTGATTGGTCAATAATCATGCTTGGATCGACATAAATTAGCCAATCA
>CAJVPL010001777.1:0-11896 GCA_910591945.1 Ambispora gerdemannii
CTAGTATTTTATTGGTCAGAAGGTTTCGTCATAGGTTTCGTCAGGTTTCGCCATTCGTCACAGGTTTCGTCATTCGCTACAGACATTTTCAAAATGGTCGTGACGAAATGTTTCGTCATCGTCAAGTATCATTAATTGTATGCTAAGACACTCAAAGCTTTTTTACGATTCTAAAAAACTTTTCATCAACGGATTGACCCGCAGATTGACCCATCCACCCGGGTGACTATTATCACAACCCTGAGCTGATCAAAAACTTATTGGTTTGTATCATCTGCCGATCAAAAATTTACGTATTACATGTACATCAAAATATCGAGTCTAGGGTCGTTTCATTACTTGTTATAGTTATTAAATATTATATATTTTGATGAGTATATAATTATTCTAATACTCAGTTCTGGTACGTAGTATAGAAAACAAATGCGTATATTGTACGCATTGATTTTTTTCACCATACGTTACTTCTTTAAGAACTTGTACTGTACGTTTTATCGTAGGACTCACACACACGTCATCCCTGTTATTTATAGTACCCTAGCCACGACCCATTATTAAAATTAATTAACCAATCGAATCGCAAGATCAACGTGTAACGCAAAAATTTCAAAACAAAAACGCGTAAATTTTTCGCTAGTCTTATCGATTAGTAAACTTAACTCATGTCCCAAACTCGTAAAAATTTTTATCAATAATGTCTAGTACCAAAATACACAATTATTTCAAGCGGAAATCTGGAGAATGGAGCCTTTTGGGGTTTTTGAATGAAAGCGACGAAGAACAATTCCGGCTGAAAATAGATTTATACCTAAGAAGCCTTGAAAATATTATTAACTACGACGAAGGAGATAGGAAGGAAAAAGCACAGTTTCTCCTTGATAAATACAGAAAGGCAAGTAAAAATGTTTTTTGTTGGAAATATAGATGTGAGTAAGTGGCGTGGCAAGGAATCAACTAGCTTCTTTGTCATTCAAGTCAATTAGCCGAGCCACAAAACCAGCGTTGGGGCACAGGTAACCAATTAGCTTGCCTGATGTTCAAGTCAATTAGTCGACCCAGCGTTGGTCCCATTGGGGCACAGGCAACCAACTAGCTTGCCTGATGTTCAAGTCAATTAGCCGACCTAATGGGATAAGAAGTCAGATGGGAAATCAGGGACATGATAGTTTGGAATATTGCTAATTCCTTCAAGTCTTCTTCGCTAGCGTACTCGACCTGACCACCAAATTGCCAAGAATTTGAAAATGGAGCGTAGATCGAACAAAATGCGTGACGTACCCTCGATTAATATTTCGGTAAGTGCTCAAAACATTGGGATCTTCAATGATAGTAATTTTAGTGTTAAGAAGGCTCGGGAAGAGGTAGGTCTTAAGTCACGCTTAGTTATATAGCTGAAGATGTCTATTTTGACCACAAATATATTGTTTTTTATGAATTCCCTTAGGAAATAGTATTCAGAAAAAGAAAGCAAGCATGTTATACGGAAAGCCCGATCTTGACAGAAGCGGAGACAAATTCTGATTCAGATTACGAAAAAATAGAAAATGTCGATATACGCTTGATAAGAGTTATTCTAACTTGGCGAGAGTAGAATGATCAATCTACTCAGTACATTCCTTCTTTTTAGGAGAAAAGTAGTCACAAAGATTTCATATCTTCTGAAAGGAAGGATGCAACAGATATCTTGCATAAGAAACGCAGAAGAACTATCTCACATGACAATCAAGATAGTGACATAGATATAATATCAGATGATGAAATGCTATCGTTTGCAAAGGTTTGTTATCTTTTTTCATAATCCCGCATAGAATTTATTACTGATAGATTCTTTTCAGGTTACAGATAGTATGGTAGCAAGCAAACTCGCAAAAATTAGTAAAGGTATAATATGATATACCTTCCCGAATGTAATCAAAATGATGTTATACGCGTTGCATTTAATAATTAAGAATGGGAAACTTTCAAAAATGCTTTTAGCCAGGTCAGTAATTTGGCACCACATCTGATTTGCGCACATCATGACAAATTAGTTGACTAGTTGATTCGTTATTATAATATATGCATCATGGTTCTAGGTAGAGGATGAAATTATCTCAAAGATTTCGCCTCCGTTAAATAAAGTAGAAAATATTCTGAAGGTAAACCAGGAAGCATTAGAGAAGGCAATGAATGGAGGATACATTGAACTTGATGCAGTATTCCTCATTTATCATTATCAAAACGGATTCAAATTTTTGGAGAGACTGGTTGGAAAAATGGGTAGACAATGTCTATCAGAGATTGTAAATGTCTACTGTTTACTATCTAGTGCTATTTGTGATTGTAACTTTATTAATCTTTGGTGTTGGTAGTTTAATATGCTTCCACCTATCAAGGCATGTCCTGAACGATAAATCAAGCAGTGAATATCAGTATCGAAGTTGGATAGTAAATTTATTATTTGAAGATCTTTTTTTGGATATCAGTTCTGTTATCTGATTAGAAACGTAAGTTATTTTTTTTCTTTCGTATCTTAAAAGCATACTAACATGTATTTCCGATAGTGTTGAAATTGAAAATAAACATCTCAAAAGGAGCTATCAAAGCTTCCTATGGAACGGCGATCTGTTGGATGGTTCCATGACGGAATTCTCACAATTAATGTTAATGGAGTAGATGAATGCGTTGGTATTCTCGAAGTCGTAGGTAATGCTATTAATGAGGACCACGATAAGATGATTAATGATCGAGAGAAGATCCTAAAGGCAATGCGATTAGCATTGTTTCAGCTTGAAGAAACTTTACGTCACAATGGAGTCAATGACGAACAGAAACTCAAGCAACTGCTTGAGACATTTGGCATTCTAGTAGATAGTAAATAACATTTGTCGCATGATTTTGTTTATCAAACTATTCTTTCTAAAACTGCATTTTTTTAGGGCGAGATTTTATCTTTTATGCGATGCATTATTATGAAGAAGCATACTTTGTTGATGAAATCGCCTTGTCCTTCGTAATACCTAACACACCGATGCAATTATTCCTGTTAAAAGATGTCATAAAAAAATTATTGAAATTCAGGGTTAGTAAGTTGCTATTTTGCAATATTATTTTTAATGGACATTTCTTAATCATGATCTCTAATAAGCAGGCTCGTATTGAATATCTGAAAACACGAATAACAGCACTATTAGAAGATGCAACTTCTCGACGTCGTCCACGATGGACAACAACCGTTGTTGATGCATCTCCGAGCACGTCAAAAACTCGTAAAAAAGTTCCACTGAAAATAGAAGTTAATCTTGGATATGTGATAATTAAAGGGTTTCATCATGGATCGGTCTCATTTATAAAAATGATTTTCAAGAAATAAAACACTCATTGTTAAAATCGCTTTACGTAATGCTGTCTACTGTTGCGTTCCTTCTAATATTTACCGAAAGGATGGTTTGGAGGCACCAAATTATTGCAGTTATTGCAATAACCAATCGATTCAAGGAACTTTCTGCAACGGGGTGTGAGTTAAACTGAATTATTTATGGTTGGAGGGTCTTTTCGGTTGTTCTAGAGGTTTCCCGTAGCGATTTGTTCACAAATCGGCCTTTTCAAAATGATGAGGGGGGGGGGGGTACTTGAAGAATAGATAAAATAGAATTACTCTTGTAATGAGTCGATTATTTTAATACCAATTGATGCGAATATGACAGGACTTATTGATACAGCCCGTCCAAAAAGAAACTCAATATGAAAGGGTGATTCGACAGGGCTTATTGATACGGCCTGTCCAAGAAAAAACAAAACTAATTTCAACAGGACTTATTGATACGGCCTTGACAAAGTCAACTTAACAGGACTTATTGGTACGACCTGTTCAAGTAAAATAAAATCAAAATAGCAATTCACAAGAATTCAACGGCTTATTTAGAGTGAAGGAGCATCCACTACTTGCAATCACTCACAAGGTTTGAAGTTTGATCACGAAACGAAAGAAAATAATAGTGTATTCACAAATAATATTGTTATTACGAGTAAGAACTTTGTTATTTTTATTCGATTTTAAAGCACGATCAAAGCATGTCTTCTCAGCGACTTGAAGACGCTTCTATATACAATTTCGAATTACTACGCTAATCCTATGCTAATTCTAAGGTTAGTAATTTACATCGATGGTTTCTTTTGACACGACTAAACACTAATTGTTCGATTGTCTTTCAATTGTCCAGACGATTGTTATCCCTTTTTTACAGTTACTATCATTACGTACATTTCGTCGATGCTCTTCAATTGTTCAGATGATTGTCGGGATTATCCTCTCGATAATCGTAACCGTTACCGTTATGAGTATTAACTATTGTTCGACACTCCCGATTGTTTAAATAATTATTGTGATTTTTACTCTCTCGATGATCGTCGTATATGTTATATTAAAAGAACGACGGAATGGTCGTAACTCGATATAAATAAATAAACGTACATGTACATGTATCTATTCCTAACTAAATTTGGTTTACAATAGAACTTACACAAGAAACTAATTTTCATGTAGAAATTGAGAATCAAAATTACGGAATCGAAGAATTTAATGCTACTTTGGTAACACTACGTGAGGAGACGGAATGGAACAACAAATAACTAAATATGCCAGAAAAGCTTCCAGAGACAGCTAATTTTTGGAACATCGATCTGAAAACTAAATCAATCATTAAGAAAAGTGTGGATCTAAAGTGCTATTGGTGTTATTATTGAATAACTAAAAATCCTGCTAGAAATGAATATTCGGTATATAGTAATGATTATAGTGAATATACCGATTGTGAAGAATCGAATTACTGCACTCCAGGTATTGATTACTACAAACGAATCAAATTGTCTAGCGAAAATAAAGATATCGATATTTAATGAATGCGCGAAAATCAAAGCTGACTACACGAAAGCACAACACCACAAAATGAACATCAGCAGAGTAAATTCGATTTGACGTTATTGTGTATTTTTATGTCTACATGTAGTTAAATTATTTTATTTATATACTTTCGGTATACATGTACATTGCCCTCAAAATTGAAATACGTACTATTTTTTTAATTCTCCAACTCGATTTAAATTTTGTTGCAAGTTTTATCGAACCACCAATTTAGCTACTTATCGTTATGTTCAAAATAATCGCATTGCTGTTTTTGGTAGCAAATTAGACTATGTAATGCATACTACACATCTGAATGAGTATAGCTTTTTCTATCGGAGTTTTTCTGTATATACGATTCTCTTTTAAATAGTGACTGGCTGAAAAAACAATACATTTACGCATAATTACTGTACAATACATTTTTTTGGTATGATGTAAACAAAACCTAATCCAAAAAAAACTAAATGTTCACCTTTTTTCTTTACGTTTAGGTAAAAATTTTAAAAAAAATGTATACATGTATAAATCTGCATGACTGGCCATTATTGTAAATAAATACATGTAGTTTGATCACGTGATCAGGAATCGAGCACAGATTATAATTGCGCGTTATGCGCATTCAAGTAATACATAAAGGTATTGTGCATAACTTCTAAAGTCATCAAACGTTTGTACATGTACATGTATTTAATAAAATGGATAAACATCTTTACTAAGAAGTAAATACAAAATTTAATCCCTAAATATGCTCAGCAAAGGCCTATTCTATCATATTCACGGATTAAATTTTGTATTTACTTTTTAGTAAAGATGTTTATCCATTTTATAAAATACAGACGTTTGACGACTTTAGATTTTATGCATCATATGTATTTTATTGACATATGTACAACAAATGGTTAGTGATTCGCTACCTCAATAACTATAATGAACTTGGGTTACAAGTTACAATGATAGATTCTGGCCAATTGGTGTTAAGAAAATCCGAGTCCGAAATCAAGAAAATTATTATCGTTATAGTTATAGTTCTAGGTAACCTACGATAAATCACTGTGTACTATTAGTAAAATTTTCGGATAATAAAAAATATCTATAGTTTCTTTTTTATTTAAACTAAAATTTGACTTAATAATTATATTTAAAGAGAAAGAGAAAAAGTTATAAAATCATATTTATCTAAAAAAATTCTTAATTATCTTGATCTTTAGCCTTAATAACAGTTGCAACTCGCCGTGGTATACATCCAAAGGCACTTTTTGCTATTCTTCCTTCAATACCTCAATTAAATCCTTTTTGGAGGTTGGAAGAGGTTCTCTTTTCTAATTTGGTGATTTAAATGATTAAATTGGGACTTTTAGTAGCCCATTCTAAAACTGGAATACTGTATGTTTACATCCACCAACGACTATAATGCGAAGTATAACAGGAAGCACACTATATTACTGAATAGTTATATCAGAATGATTACTCATCCAAGGAAGCAAATATTTGGAAGAATATTAAAATAACTGTCAGAATCGAGATCGTTATTAACCTCCATCAAAGGTCCAACTCCATTCAATCCAATACATCCTTAGAACATTACCGATACTCCACCAAATTTTACTGTTGAAATCACACAATCTTGTTGGTTTTTCAAAAGATTTTCGCCATACTATTGTACATCCGTCTGAATGTGAAAGAGAAATCGTGATTCATCTGAATATTCCATTTTTTCTTTTCTTTGCACATCATAAATGACTTTTTATGTTGAATAGTTAAAAAAGGTTTATGATTTGCATTGTGATTCAAACGATAATAATTACGTGTGATATTAGAGTGAATTGAAGTATTAATATATGCATTTAGTTGATTTGTAATTTTAATAAGCAAAGCTTTGCGATCTTTTTTTACAATACACTTTAAACTTCGTTTATCACGTCATTTTAAATTTTTTGGTCGTCCAGTGCGTTTTACAGGATGTGGAATTAGTTGTATCACGTACTGTTTGCTTTGGGATAGCGAGGGTAGAGGCAATAGCTGAAGCATGGCTCTCCATATGATATGCACCAATTATTTGTTCACGAAGTTCTGAGCATAATTTTTTTCGTGCTAAGGATATGAATAGAAAAAAGTGTGTATAGAGAGCGTTTTTATATACAAATAAAAGATCGAAACAATGTAAAACTCAGAACAAAAGAGAAATAAAAACAAAGTACGTAAAACATTACCCGATAAAGAATAATGCATATGCACAGTGATTTATCGTAGGTCAGTGTAGATGACGCGAGCTCAGTGTAAAAAATTTAGATTTGAAATTAGGTGTGTAAAGTGCACTTAATTTAAATTTAAAATTTAATGTGTGTTGTATAAAAATTTAAAGAAAATTGCTAAAGCACGCCTGTGGTGATTTTCACGGTAAGGACAAGATTAACAAATGAAACAGTAGTTCACACCATTAGTGTGATTTGACGCATCCAAACCTAACTTACTTTAAAGACCAAAAGACGGTTCCCGCGAAATACTCTAATTATTCTACTAATTAACTCACGAATACAAACTCTTCCCTTTCTTTCGTTCCACAATTTATCTAAGTTCATGAATATAAAAATTATATGAACTATTGCTGGCGATTTATCATAATGCACATATATAAAATTAATACATCAATACAATGTGTGGCTGACGCACATTATCGTTATGAATTTTATGTCTCTTTATTTTATTTTATTTTATTTACCATTACGTATCGGTATGATCTCCCTATAAAAAAAATGTTCAACTAATGTTCGACAAATGCCCAAATTGTTTATTCAACATTATTTTTCAACAAAAGTAGCAATTTTCCGTGTACTAGCAACCTAGCTATAAATTTACAGACACGTAATTTTTAGGAGTAACCAATCAAATTACCAAAATAAAAAGGTTAGAGTTAAGGTTATATTATAACGCGTGTTTGATTATATAGTAAAATTCACAAGGAATCTTGTTAGAACATCAAAAACGGTTTCATAGATAAAATTTCGAGATACAAGCTACGTATTTTGAATTTTTCTGTTACACACGATCCTGCGATTTGATTGGTTATTAAATAAAAATGTCCAACTCACGAAATAATGTTTAACAACCAATTTTTATTAATGCAGTTGCGATTTTCAGTACACATGTATTACATGTACGTACGTATTCGGATAACTGATCAACAAAAACGATAAGTTCCCATGCACAAATCATGGGTCTGAAATTTGGTATTTAAAGAATTGTAGTTTACATTATTATAGAGAACAAAAACCGGCTTTGAATCTAATGTTCTCTTTACTTTTTCAGCATGTGCTCGACATTGGACCTGACCTGATAAAGCTCTAACTAAACAAATCAAATCAAATCAGAAAGACGCAGGTAAAAATAGTCAGACCTCCATAAAAGTTTCCTCTATAAAGAAACAACCTCCGAAAAAAAAATATTTTTCTATAGATAATAGAGATACCTCTATTAATACGTAGAACACTTATACAATAGAACATACATGTAATTTGTCCCAATTGAGTTATTATATGAAGGTTTGTTTGTATTTTGTATATTGATAAACCGAAGCAATCTCGGTTATGAATTTTTTTGATTTTATGAACTAAATTTAATATGACTTCAATAAATCAAAAATTTTTGTTTTTGTTAATTTTTTGTCTTTATTTGACTTTTGCTGTTAGTCAGAATTCTATCAACACTACCATAAACAATTCCATTTCTTTATCTTCCGATACTGAATGCGCGAAATTTTTCGGGGTCAGTGAATGCAGTACATGTCAAAAAACAGCATATAGAGCCTCTGACAAAAGCCTTTCAAATTGTTTCAAGTTACAAAATTTGACTCTCGACGATTCAACTGAATCTGATTCTGCTTTGCTGAAGAGTAAATGTGATCCAACTTGCAATCAAACTGCGATAAAGACTTTAAACGAAGATATTCAAAGAGAGTCTCAACAAGACTTGTCTGAATGGGCGCAACAAAGTGATTATAATAATGACACTAAGTATATTTTACCGGTTCTTTGGGATGCAGTTTACTCAGCAATTCCAAATATACTGGCTTCGTGCAGTCAAGCTTCTGATGGATGTAAGTATTTATATATGTGCCTATATCCAGTGTTATCATTTTACTATGTCCAGTAACCAGAAGCTAATGGATCATACTGGACTTATAAAATTACTAAGTCCAGTGGTTTGGTGGCACAGTGTTAAACGATGTCAGTTGACAACAATAAACTCATCAATAATAAAACTTTTATTTTATAAGCAGCTTACTGTTCGCTCAAAAGTTAAAGAATATGTATCAAGTCTAGACAAAAATAACTTTACAGTACAATTATTTCCACCTAATGGGTTAGTTTCATATGGTAATCCCAAAGAAACAGTATCATTACCAACGAATATTACTTGCAGTAACTGTTACTCAGCGTTGGCAAAACCTTGGATCGATTTCTACAAAATGAATTCATCGTTAATTCCTGTCGTTCAAACAAAATTGTTAAACCGATTGAAGGAAATTTAACTCAATGTTCAGGTAAAACAAATAGTTCTGGGGAAATGATAAAAGTTTATTGGAGTTTTATTTCCGTATCAAGTGTATTTGTGTATTATTTAATAGGTATAAATAGTTTGGGATGATTTCTTTAATGTTTTTTAATGAACGTATGATTTTCTCGGTTCGGTATGATGGCATGTAATGGTATTAGTATCCTCTTGTGTGACCTTAGCGTTAGTAAATCAATTTAGTGAAGTATATATTATTATCTTTAATATTATCGTTATCGTTATTATATACCGTAAAGTTCCAAAAGTAAGCAACCCTCCCTCTTGAGATTTCAAAGACTTAGAAAAGTTGAATAAGCAACTCCTATATATAATAGATATGTATGTACATATATAATAATAAAAGTTATTTATAAATAACTCAAGACCCAATGATCCAAATCGAACGAAACAACTACCAAAATGTTCATCTCACTAAAACGAATTTAACGAGCTAAGCACGCTCAATTTGGACAACTTGTTGCCGAGAGATTTACATTTTTACGAAAGACTCGAAAATAAGCAATCCCCCTTAAAATCGATCTAAAAATGATAATGTAGAGGGTTGCTTATTTTCGGGACTTAACAGTAATTGATTTTGTCTTTAAATCAATTCTCAAATTTTATTCTATTATTAAATTTTAATCGATTCTCAAATATTAATCGATTCTACAAAATTAGTCGATTCTCAGAATCGATTCTAGAGAATCGAATCCTATCCCTCTAAATGATAACTAAGAAGTATTGCTAATTTAGAATTTAATGACGTAATAATACCTGCTTCGAAAATGATATTAATGAAACAGAAAATAACGAAACAAATATGAAATCTCAAATCTGATGATAATAATTCAATTGTTTCTATAACTTTATATTTAGTATATCTATATATTCAACTAATCAAAGCACAACTTTAACTATTTAAATGTAAGGTATTGTCATTGACTACATATACTAACAAAGCTACTGCGAATTTATTCTCTGATCGTGAGTAATAGAAAAGATAGGAGACTAATAAAGTATTCAGGTAAAGATAGAAGACTAATAAAGTATTCAGAATCATATTTTGTTGCTATTATAACTAAAATATCACTGAAAAGAAAAATAAGAAATATCAATGAGTGGTATAGAAATTCTTGGTTGTAAATTATGATTTTTTATATGGAAACAATCAAGTATTTTTACATGAAAAAACAACCAAACAGAGATAGTCCATGTAATATATCAGATGCTAAAATTACATCGTTTCTATTTTGATACTTCTTAGTAAAGATGTTTATACATTTTATAAAATATAAATGTTTGATGACTTTAGATATTATGCACCATATTCAAAGTGATGTTTAAAAATCCAAACTGATCACTAAATTAATATTCTACTATACAAAAGGAATATAGATCGTATCAAAAGCTATTTGGTAATGTATTGTTTTGTGATTAAATATTTAAATGGAAATCCTTGCAATTCGGATGGCTTTAAACTCTATGCACCACATTGTCTTTAATAATGTTCAACGCAGAAAGCTTGAAATTAACATTTTCCATTGTGAAAATCTGTGTTCGAAAAGTTCTTGAGAGTTAGATGTGAGCTAATATAAAGACTAGAATAATGTTTATTTTTCTTGAATTTATTTTGCGTATAATTAATCTTACAAAGTTCTGTAAAGAATAGTTTTCTTAACAAATCTTTATTTTGTAAACAAGATTAGGAAAATGATCATTAATTGAATTTTGGTGCAGGACGTCATATTGAATATGTGAATTTGATACACTCAAATCACGATATAGTGAAGACATCTTGGTAAGAAGAAAATATACATTGTAGCTTATATCAAGAGAATATTATATAACTTCATTATATCGAGTTGAAGTTTATTAATAATTATAAAAAAATTCTTCACTATGTCGAGAGTGAGTTGTTTATTGAAACTAAATGTTGCAAACTTTCTAGTGCAGCTTTCGTGATTATGAAAATGAAATTTACTAAAAATTTAAAAATACGAGTATATTTTTTCAAAATCAAAAGATTCAACTAGCTCCCCTGCTCGATCATGATCATTCTCGTGTGCTTTTTGATACCATTTTAATGCCATATCAAGATCAATTGGAATTCCGAATCCGTATTGGTAACATTCAGCTAATTTGAACTGTGAGATATTTAACCCAGATTCAGCAGATCTTAAATACCATTCAAATGCTTTTTTCTCGTTCCTATTTGTTCCATTTCCTTGAAAATAGCATTCTGCAAGAAAATACTGAGAATTACAAGCATCAAAACTTTCTGACACTGCAGATGTTTGAAAACAAGCAAATGCTTTCTGTAAATCTCTATTAGTTCCCTCGCTGTGATAGTAACATCTACCAAGATTAAATACTCCAGTACTTTTAACCTTTGATAATTCTAAAAATAATTCAAATGCTTTTTTTTCATCTCGTTGTGTTCCTACACCATTTCGATAACAC
>CAJVPL010001778.1:0-11889 GCA_910591945.1 Ambispora gerdemannii
GACGTACGTCATTTTGGAATTCTGAAACGACGTACGTCAATTCGGAATTGACGTGAATCCCGAAACGACGTATAACAATTATACGAAATGTGTTTGGGTAATATATAACGAATAATAATGTTCAAATCATAAAGAAATTATGGAATTAGAGAATTTAGAGTTGCTACGGCAACAGAATCATCTTCCACCAAATCAATTTCAGCAACAATCGCAGCAACGCCAGTTGGACATGCAAAGCATTATAAATGGCGTAACTGATGTTTTTAATCAATAAAAACACCAAGCTGGACATGCAAACATGGTGAAAGCATTATAGATAGAACCACTGATATTCTTAGTAAATAATCGTCTACAGATAATCGAAATAACAATCATATACGTACTCTTTTATCATATCGATATGTCTTTCTCCATGTTTATAACCTGTTCTTTATTATTGTCTATTCCTATTTGATTTCTTACGTTCCGACTATTGTACCGATTTTATTGTATCCTTATTTTTAATCTACTGAATTTATTCATTTACGTTTAATATATTTTTTGCTTTTTAATTATGTATAACTTTATCATTTATGTAAATTAGTTTACGTGCCAAAAAAATCCTATTCTTATACTGTATATTATATCGTTATTTTATAGTTATACTCCCCTAATGCATACTATATTCTAGTTCCAGTTTCAAAAGTATGCATTAAGATAAGTATGACGTACATAGAATAGCTATTGTAATACAATCACACTCAATGCATACGTACTCTTGGAACTGACATTAGAAAATATACATGTATTTGAAAGAGTATCATTTAGAGGAATGTGACTTTATTATACTCCAAATGTCAATAGGTCTGATTGTTAATTTGGATAATCCAATTCCAATTATATTTTTAGCAATCAAAATTTTAGTTTTTATATGTAATAGCCTAATTATCAATAGTTTTAAATACATAATAAACACATTGAATTATGAATAAAATATATCTTTCAATTCGCAATTTTACCATATCTCGTTTAGTGTGCGAGTCTACATGTATAGAACCTATTACTATATCCTGCCTGACCTTAATCTTAATTAACCCTTAATCATTACATATAAAGGTAAGATAAAGGGATCGCACCCCGCGAGATACCTCTTCGCTTAAATAAAGATGCAAAAATAATACCCAAAGTCAAAATTTGAATTTGAGGTAAAAATACTGCTCAAACATCCAATTGGGATTTAGACTACTTAACAAATTTATTTACATTTGGAGTACAAACTATCTAAGCAATTCGTTAATAATCTATCCATTCTTAAATTTAAACAAAGGATCATTGTATGGTGCAGAAACTCTTAAATCAACAATATGTTTCAATTTTAAAAGGATATTACGCAACGTAGAGGCAAAATTTTCAAAATCTGACCGGTAACTTTGTTTTTTATAATCAGATTTTGAAAATTTGTCTCTATGTTGAGTAGTAGCATTTTACAATTTAAAACATATGTCGATTTAAGAGTTCTTGCACCATAGCAATTATGAAGTTTCTCACACCATTATTTTAATTTTGAATCGAACATAATGCAAAAATATACCTTTTTTAGATGCTTTATATTTGAAGACGCTGACATAATATTTAACGGAGCCATACATTATCCAGTAAAGTCTAGTAACCAAATTCAGTAAAGTAAATTTTTGTTTGGTATATTCATTGATTATTTGAATAAGCAATATTGGTTCCTTTACTGAATTTGGTTACCAGACTTTGCTGAATAGCGTAAGACGCGATCTGTATTATCTACTCTAAACCCGTACCCAATCCTTTTCAGTGTATAAGAAGTTTTACTTTACTATTAGTGTAATATCGCATAATAAATGTTGGCACCCTTACTTATTTTAGACTTAAATAAGATCCGACCTTTTAGGTTATATGAAACTTATCACGAAAAGTCATTTTATCAATGAAGTTCTTTGTAAACATTTGATATCTAACAAAAGTTCGTATGAAGCAAGTAATGTAATTAACCTTTTACTATTTGAGTTGATAGAATTCTATTTAGAAAGAAAACGTTAAGGTTTTTTAACGAGCATATTCTTATAATTGGACTGAAATTTAATTTATATTGTTCAAACTAATTTTTTGCTTTTCTACATCAGAGAGACAAGGCACAATGATTTTAATAAGTAGTCGGAAGCAGGTTGGATAGGATTCTTTTATCAATTAATATGTCAAGTTATCGTTGTTTACACACTTTATAAAAGTATAGTAATCTCACTTTTTTCTTAATTACCTTTGTTTTGTTATTTATTATAACAGGACCAATAGCCATACTTGCTTCCAAATCAAACTTTAATATAAATTTAATTTGGCGGCAATTATACTTATGGATTTAACTATTGAAGTTATATATAATGATTAAATGCATTAAGGATCTAAATACATGTACGTATGTACATGTATCATGTATGTAATGTGAACTAATGCTATGAAATATTTATGGAACATAGATCAGCGCATTACGTAATTTCATGTTTTCTGACGATTAGCGTGGGTGAATGACAAAGGCCATAAAATTTTTCTAACATCATCACTTAATGATATGTGATAGGACCACCAGTCCAGAACATAGGGATCAAACAAAATCAGCTGGATGATGTCTGTATTCGATATTTGGATGACAAGTTTAATATTTTTATCAAACAAAATAGGAGATTAGTATGTTTAAATGCTCAATACTTTCAAATGTAAAGAATAAAAATAAATTAAAATTTAAATGTATAAATGATTTTATTTAAAGAAAAATATCATCCAATTAATCTAATTCTCAATTTGGTGTGACACAACATCCAAAAGAAAAATACAGACATTTGACTAAGAATTCTAAATTAAAAACGTCATTTGTTCTTTTTGACAAAGAGTAACAAATAAATTGATGCATATTTGTGCCCACCATAAATTCACAATGGCAAATTTTTCGCAATACGTAGAACAATACGTAAGAGAGCGTGATAAACTTGCATCAATGGATCTATTTTTATTATAATTAACTTTAATTGTTTATGTGTAATCACATTCGGAAAGCTTATTTTTTTTATTCTAAACATATGTATTCCAAAGAAACTTAGCGAACGCCAATGACGCCAATGCACTCATATAACATTTCACAGGTTGTTTGACTAACATTTGATTATAGGTTCTTTTATTTTTAGATATCTTTGTTACGTTTCAGTGCATGAATATCCCTCATATTTCGTTTGTGATTTCTTTTACTTTTATGCACAATAGTGATGATATAACCGGATCTTATTTTCGGTTTCCGCTGCCTTTAAATTGAATTATAAAGTATCTTTACATTCTAATGAATGGGAAATACACTTTTGGCGCGCTACAAACACAACTGCATATAAATTTATTTCTAGATCATTGATGGATTAGACATGCTTCACCGCTCTGTGTCTCTGAATTTTTTGTGTTTTTTTCATTATCAATCTATAAACCATAAATGAAAGTTTTTGATATTTTGAAGTTTTGTTAGTTCAATTACATCGAAAGAGTTTTCTCTTATATTTTTGAATTTTCTTTTGGTTTCACTCATAATCTTGTATTTTGCTTTTATATGAAAATCTGCAACCTCGTAATTACAATATTTCTGGTGACTTTTTCTTTGATTGAACAAACTGTTAAAACAAATGTATTTTTCGCGCGGGATACTATAGATAATAGTCCAATCAAATCTATACTAACCTTTTCAAATGGTGTATACAAATATCAATATGATAATTTTTTGTAATTAAGCTTTTATTGGACAATAATCAAAATCCTCAGTAGAATCATAAAAACGAGTTCATCGTGGTGCTTATCTCACGGAGCAATTTTTGATGTAAGCTGACGCGGTACTTTGATAAATGTTTGGGGGCATATTACATAAATTTCTAATCACCTTCTATTTTAATTGTTTATGCTCATAACAATAACAATATATATATATATATGTTGTTATTTCTATATATTTTTGAATAAACATCCGAGAAGTTTTATGAAATAAAACAAACTCTTCATTATCTTTTTGCCTTTCAAAATATTCTTATAAATAAATATATGTGAAATGGAGAGCTACTTTGGTAGAAAAATTTCTTTTACTTTATAAAAATTAAGTAAACGTACAGAGGGGTGACGACGATCGTTAAAAGCTTTAGTATGTCGTAGTATATTGCAATATAATAACAACATTAAGATTGAACCTGTATGCTTTTGTCTGCTAACAAAGATGTTCGTTTTTGTTCAATTTACTATTTAAATACAATAAAATTCGAAAATTCAAATTGTATATATAAAAATGGGTCGCAACAAAAGATCTTACTAACGGAGAATGCCACACTGTCGAAATACTCAAGAAACAAGGCATGTCTGCACGCGTCCTTGAACGATCAGCTACTAGTGTCAAAAACTGTATTAAACGAATAAACTTGACCCAAAATTGTGGTTATTTGAAAGGAAAGAATAGTGGCCGAAAATTAATAGTTGATGATTGTTCTGAACGTTTAATTCTTCGAAAAATTAAAGCAAATCCAATGATAAGGATAATGCTAAAACGCTTGCTTGCCACTAAATCTCATCTAATAACATATCTCCACGTACCCTGATAAAGAAGTTTAAAGAAAAATGGTATCAAATCCCATATTGCACGTAAAAAACCATGGATTAATGAAAAATCGGTTAAAATTCACAAAAATTGGATCAAAGAAGATTAGCAACATGTTCTTTGGACTGACGAATCCTCTATCAGCACCGATTCATATGAAAAAGTTCGCGTTTGGTGTCATAAAGATGAGCTTTATGATCCAATTGCACACAAGCAACCGTTAAAAGTGGTCGAAAATCTATTATGGTCTGGGGATGTGTGAGTGGACTCAATTTAAGTTATTTAATTCGCGCGCCATCACATATGAATAGTGAAAAGTATGGAAACATTATTTTAGATGTAATTTACCCAATGGTTATGGTTGCAGAAGAGGCAATATTTCAAGAGGATAACGCACCAATTCACAAGAGCAAACCTGTAAAGGAGCTTAAAGATAATCTCGGAATTGTGACAATGGAGTGGCCACCACAATCACCAGATCTGAGTCCAATCGAAAATGTGTGGAGAGAGATTAAATGCTGGAATCATAAGAACCGAATACCACAGACAGAAACTGATTTGGAGAAAGCCGTATTTGCCGCATGAAATACTATTACATTTGAGAAAATTCTTCACTTTATACTCAATGCCAGAACGTATTAACGAAGTAATAGAAAAAAAATGGACATGCAATCCACTATAGATACGCATTTATTAGTAGTAAAACACGTGCGTAGAATACATTTCTTTCTACGTAATTAACGTTAACGATCGTCTTAATTTTTGCATGTTGCAAGTTGGAATATAATCTGTGTTGATTTGGAATTTGGCCCGCATTATAAAATTAAAATAACAACTCTGGCCAATATTCTAAATCAACCTAAGTTGATTCCAAATCAACACAGATTCTATTCCAACTTAGAACATGCATATCGGTATTTAGCGTTAGTGATTGATTTAGATTTTATCGTTATCGTTAGGAATTCAATAAATTCGAAGGCATTTCTTAATCATATTCACGGATTAAATTTTGGCTTCACTTCTTAGTCAAGAAGTTTCTTGAATTCATGAAATACATGTATAGATGTTTGCCCCATATGGCCGACAATCCGGACAAAGTCGATTTTATAATACAATAATTGTTTCTGAATTTATTTTAATCGATTTAGACAAAATTTTTTCATCAGATATCGATTCCCTTCCCCATCACATATGAACTTAATAGGATAATAAAAAACTGCAATTATGTAACCGGTCATATTAATAGTTGGTTAACAAATTAAGAATTTTTTTAGCTTCAAATACTACGTGATTTATTTATTGATATTTGTTCTTGTGCTGCTGCAACCACCAAAGAGATTAGGAGGAAAAATAAGGATATCAGCACCAAGAACTCCATTCGCGCAAACACCAACTGAGGTATTAAGGTTAAGGTTATTTATTCTCAGCGCTCCGCCTAGATTTGGAAATAGGTACTGCAGCAACCAGAGGATAACAGTCAAAAAACTGAATGATGTATTGTAAATTCATTTTTTGCATGAGATGTTTTGAAGAAAGTGATTTTTGAATTGTTTTATTGTTTTTATAAGAAATAAATTGATCATTAAATAACGATAGCAAAATACGTAAATAGCGATAGGAACATACAGATATATAGCACTACTTTTATGAAAACAATAATAAAGAAAACTATTTATCTCTTCTTAAATCTTAACTATCCGATTTATATCAACGTTATCAAATGAAAAGATGTTGCAGTGGCAACGACAAGACTATTGCGAACAAGTAGGTAAAAAATTTGTTGCCTCAGAGAATAATCTTAACGTTAGTATTTCCGATTGAAAAGTACTGCGCTTGGTTAACGAATCACATAAGACTACAGGTTAAACTATGCGACTTTTTCTCTAAACTGTCCAATCAAAATTATTTCGAGAAATCTTGGATAACAACTTATAATAGAACCAATGTTGTCTTTTTTCTTTTTTGAATCTGTAGTTATTATTTTTGGGATGATTTACTCCTGAAATTTGAAAGAACAGGTTTTTGGATTGCATATCGATATTACTTTGTGATAGTAGAATAATGAAGATGAACGTAGGAATCTGTAAATATACTAGGGATAGTAATCTGTTGGGAACTACTACTAGTAGTTCAATAACACAAGAAGCACCGGTGGATAATAAGATTTCAGTTGTTAAGAAAGTAGTTCATTTGTGGTAATACGTAGTTGTAAACCACATTGCAAATACGTAGACACTATTTGCCTGAAATGTACGTAGTTTTATTGTTATCGTTATGTTAAACTTACACAAAATGGAAGTTATCGTTATCAGATTGAGATTGAGCTTGTGTATCAATAGGAATTCCAAATACATGTACATGTGCATGAACATGTAACAAATACCGATACCGATACTGTTACTGTTAGATCCACTTGTTATTAACTGGGATACATCGTTATACATGTAGATGGTGAATTTTATGACTTGATTAGATAATAAGACATGTTTATTATTAATACATATTTTTATTGTCCTATTTTTATTGAGGTCATCCTAATGTTTAGCTATTATAATTTCAAATTGTTCTTCTGAATATAATTAAACTTTAAGAAAAACAATAGATACGCACGCATATACAGTACATCTTCGAAAGTAAGCTCACCATTTTTCAAGCCTTAAATCATGCAATATATAAGCTTAATACAGTTAACCCCAAAATAAGCTACCCCTTCAATTCTATAATTGTGCAAAGTAAGGTAGCTTATTTTCGGAGATTTACGGTACTTTAATGGATCTCTAAATATATTTTTTATGAATATAAATACAGTGAATAGAAAATTTTTATCAATAAAATGCTTATATGGTGGTGAGGAAAATCAAGACGACTACTCGCCTAACTCCATTCATAAAATTCATATCACTATTTTCAACACGATAATTTGATACATTAAATTTCGAATCTGAACATATTTTATCCGAACCCCCAACTTTCCGTAAATCATGTGTAATGCACCAAATTTTTCCGAGCACAAAGTACATTACAAATGCTGATTATTGATACTTTTTTATAGGTTGGTAGAGCTTTTATATTGGATATTGTATGTTCATAAACTTCATGCCCAAATACAATAAATCGGTCACTTTAGGAAATAATATCTATCTCAACATCTAGTGATTAAATTCGAGTGAAAATACCACCATTCGATTTGTCTAATTTAGGCAAATCAAATGGTGGTATTGGTATTTTCACTCGAATTTAATCACTAGATGTTGAGATATTATTTCCTAAAGTGGCCGATTCATATTTGGCGATCAATTGTCATAAATTAATCGGTCAATTTTTGTTTGAATCGGATCATTGGAGGCCAAGATATCACGTTCTAAATTTGCTGCTGATTAATTTTTGTTAATGTCAAAAAAATGAAGTTGATACTTTAGGATGCAATATTTCGACGTCCAGTGATCCGATTTGAACAAAAAATACTACTATTCGATTCGTCTTGACTAGACGAATCGAATAGTAGTATTTTTTGTTCAAATCGGATCACTGGACGTCAAGAATTAGATTATTGAATATTGAGATGTATGTTATGAAATAACTGATTATATTTGTCACGTGAAAGTTTATGAGCATACAATATCCGATATAGAAGCTCTATCAAAATATAAAAAGTATCAATGATCAGCATTTGTAATGTTCTTTGTGCTCGGAAAAATTTTGTGCATTACACATGATCTACGGAAAGTTAAGAGGGGTCGGATACTTTTGGCCACGACTGTACAATCCTTCTTGAGACTCGGATTAGGACTTATATTTGCTGAAGTTAACTTGTATTATTATCGTTATATTGCGAGATAAACCAAAAGATAATCTTAAACTAACCTATTATGTGCTCCAATATCCCTTCTTTTTTTCTACTTGGATCTTTGCAATAATCTATATGACGATGACAGCTTATATTTTCACAAAGCTAAAAGTTAAGAATAAAATTTAGTTTTCTTATGTTGGAAAATTCCCAATATGCATGAATATACATGTCTTATGACAAAGCACAAAATCGCTAACAGTCAACAGATGTTCTAAAAATAATTTATTTAATTAACTTGTATTATTTTCACAAATTAACAGATAAACCTTTACCTTCGAATTCGAATTCTTCTTCTTCACATGTGAATGTTGTCAAAAGCATAATTCTTGAACAGTGTCTAAGAATTATCTAAATTATTCGAGTATAAATAAGAATCAAAGATTTATACATAATTAATAACATTTATTATATTTTATTAATAATTTTGATACTGTTATATAATGAATTTATTATTATTTTAAAATTTATAGTTGCTTATAGTTATTTATATTTCTATAAAATAAATTCAATTAATATATAAATATATTTATTATATATTTTTTTGCTATTATTACTATTTTATATAGTTCTTAGTTTTGTCATATAAATAATATATAAGATTAAATTAGATAAAAGAATTATATATACAATAGCTTTAAGTAAGAGAGAGAATACAATTTCTAAAGATAGATGATATATGTTTATTTAGTGATCAGCTAAAATAAAACCAGAAATATTTAAAGATAATTATATTTTATTAAATTTAATTTATAGACAAGAAGATATTAATTATTTATTTCTTAATTTAATTATATAATAATGACTTTACAGTTAGATAAAATAGCAAATACAAGAAATATAACTTTATAGTTAAGATAAGATATTAAATACAAGAAATATAACTTTACAATTAAGATAAGAAATTATAAGATAAAATATAATGACTTTAAAATTAAAATAAGATATTATATAAAATACTATCTGTTCTAGTTAATAAAAATAATTTAAAAGAAGAAAAACAAACAATAAATTTTTTGTATGCTATCTAAAACTAAAATATATACTATATTTATAGATAAATTATAAAACTAAACTTTTAATAAAAATATAAATTGAATTGAATTTTAAACTAAAATTCAAATAGAAATTCAATAAAAATTCAAACTGAATTTGAATTGAAATTTAAATAAAAATCTGAACTAAAATTCAAATTGAAATTTGAATAGAAATTTGAATAAAAATTCAAATTCAAATTGAATTCAGATAAAAATTCAAATTTCTAAAACTAATTAAAAATATAATTATTCATTAAAATAATACAAAAATTAATAATATCGAAAATATTGATCATAATAGGATTTTTATTATTAAATATTTTACTCTATAAAATAAATATCTAATAATAATAGAATTATTTTCAAATTTTGTGTGAATAATTTAAATATTTTAGAAATTCTTTTTTTTAAGCTATTACTTTTTGTATAACTCAATTTTTCAATTTGACTTAGTTGATATTATTATTTAACTTTTTATAATTTTAAATTTCAGTGTAATTTTCAAAATACTTATAAATTTTTATAGTAAAATAAGCTTTTTCAAGAGAATTTTGAGAAAAATATATTATTTGATAAGTTATTGTATTTAGTGTTTCAATTGGGTTGGATCTAATTTGTAATCTAATTTAAAATGCATATTTTAGATCAGGTCAAATTGGATCAAATCTGATTCAAAATAATTCAGATAAGTCTAAAAAAAGTTATTTTTCATTCAATATTAATTGGAATTAAATAAAAATTTGTGGGTATATATACAATTATATTTTGAACAACTTTACTTAGATACAAATTACAAGTATCTTAGTAAAAATAAAAGTTATTATCAAAAATTATTTTACAATTTTCAGATCAAGCCTGATCTGAATCTGATCCATCTAAAATTACATTTATCAGTTCGAGTTGATCTCAAATCTGATCTGATCTGAACAGAGTTTTACTTGTACTTTATTGAGTAATAGTTAATTTATTAGTTAAATTTTTAAATTTAATCAATTTTAAAGTATAAAGTCATAGCGATAAATTGCTTAAGTATTATTAAATTAACATAAAGTTAAACAAATATTTCACTTGATAAATATCTTGATAAATTATCTATTTGTTTTGTATTAATTGGAATTTGAACTATATTTTCAAGAATTTTTGCTTTAAATTTAGTTAGTAATATTTAGTTATGATTATTATATCAGAACTTTCTTCACTTGTTAATGGTATATTGATGAAACAAGATCCATTTTGTGTGTGAAACAATTTTGTATTTATGTATTTAATATATGAAAAGAAAAATCTTTTATTATTCTAAAAGTGCTCCAATAAATTATAATAACTATTCTCTTAATGATAATATTCATAGAATTTAATAAATATAGCGAGTCAACATTTTCAGATTTTAAAGTGTTATTAGCAATGAGAAACGAAACGTTATTCTTTTGTTAAGATTATAGTCTATCAATGATGAATACATGATCTTGCAGTAATTCTTTACAAGAAAATAGCGTGTAATTTTTTAGGCTCATCGTACAAATTTATTTTAGAACAATTGAAAGTAATAAATGACCAGAATGACATGAGATATTTTTCAAATAATTCTGCTAAGCATGTATCTCATACATTCATGATAACTGGTAACTTTGGACGGAGTATTATTAAATATAAGAAAATAAGTGCACACACATAGAATGCCCGATAACGCAAACTCATTAATTTAAAGCTTCCAATAAATCAGACGTATGTAATATTCATAGAAAAGAAGAAGCATTTATCATTATATTTTGACTTCCATTTGTGTGTGTAAAAATTTGAAATGATTCGATGCAAGAAAATAAAGACATACGTAGAGTGTGTCGTATTTAAGAGAGCTTCCGTAAAATACATAATTACGTACATGTATTGACTATAACATAGTTATTATTCCATAATAAAATCATCGCATGATCCTTAGTTCACTTTGTATAAGAAACAAACCAACTTTAGAAAGTGTTCATTTATTTTCTTATGTCATTTTCTTTGAATTGTGTAATGCTTCAACGCAATTTCGAGTTTATTAAACTCAGATTTATTTATTTCATAATCCCACTTTACTGGTTCATACAACGATGCTTAAGAATTGTTCCTTTTGCAAGATCTTCAACATTTGGTAAATCTCTCAAAAGTGATCAATTACAAAGATATTTTACTTTATTAGACTGTCGGTACCTTTATTTGCTAGACAAAGCAGCTTTATAATATAGAAAACATCTATGGTAGTGCTCATTTCTTGACAATGAGTAAATTTACTACAATCATTAGTACATGTATTGTACAGTCTGTAACAAAAAAAACTGTAATGAAAAAAATTATTATTGTATTATAAATAATACACGTAACAAGATAAAAATTAGTTAATTTGA
>CAJVPL010001779.1:0-11888 GCA_910591945.1 Ambispora gerdemannii
CGATAATGTAAACAATTATCCAAACACGTAAATGTAAAATAGTCCAACAAAGGGGTTTCCTAAAAAGGAACATAATGTACATGTATTAAATGACGAAGGTTAAAATAGTAATAATAAACGATTATCGTAATATGATGATCATGTGAGATGGGGAGCGGGGTGATTCGTAATACGTAAATAATAACATAAATTGTAAAGAATTTATGGAATTAGAGAATTTCGTGTTGCTACGGCAACAATAGTATCGCCAAATCATCTAACCACCCACCCAACACGACCACATGTATTAGCGTTTGAATATTATTTACGTACAGTGCTCGCCATTTTTTTTGCAAAGACTACTTAATAACATATTTTATTCTCAAATATTTGATTTTAATTTTGATAAATTTAATTAAAAAAATTTTTTTAATACTTTAAGCTACTAGGTTGGGTTGCCTTAAAAAAAACTTGTTCGCAATATATCGAAGTATATATTTAAATTTTTATATGTTTTCAATCAATTTTCATAATGTAATAAAAAACTACCATTTAGATTAATTGGCTCAGTTTTACATGTACTGTCAGAATTCGACCAAATGATTGGAAGTGATTACAATAAGATATTCTATAAAGTAGTCTTAAGTAAACTTGATCGCAATATATCTGCAAATTTTCATATATTTTTGCTTTTTTTCATAGCATAATAAGAAAAAACAGCATGCTTATTATATGACGAGCACTGTAAATTCTCACGTGGCTGATTTATGTTGATTTTACGTGATATTGCTATGTATAGGGGATGTGGTTCAGAATTTGTGATGTTGCGTATTGATGGAAATATTGGCGTCCAAAGTTTGTGTCCCCATTAATATTCCATGGATGCTGTGACAGCAGGATAAATACCATAAAATTATCCTTGTTTACGCCGTCACAATACTTTATAATCATGGCTGAACGTTGTTCAGATCCTTCGGAAATAGTGAGACTTTTGATAATTTAAATTTATTTGAAAGCTAAAATAATTAATATTATCAGAAAATAACCAAAAAAATAACAGTTAATCAAAAAATTCTCAGAAAAGACTGGTATTCTACAAAATCAGAGAATTTACTAATTTGTAAGCTAGATAACCAAAGAAAATATATACATTTTAATCAAAAAATAAATTAAGAAATATTTAAAGACCTTCAGAAAATATATAGTTAAATATAATAGCACTATTAGTGCTCCAACCGGGTCGGGTCCAATCCGTGACCCGACCCGGAACGCACATTTCGAGTCGGGTCGAATTGGGGTCAAACCCGACTCGAAATAATTCCGGTCAGCCTAAAAATCGTTATTTTTCGCTCAATCCTAATTGGAATCAAACGAAAATTTGTGGGCATATACACAATTACATTCCGAACAACTCTACTTAGACACAAATACAAGTATCTTAGTATAAATAAAAGTTATTAACGAAAAACTATTTTACGATTTTCGGATCAAACCCGATCCGAATCCGACCCGACCCGAACAGAGCTTTAAGCACTATTGAAAGCAAATTTTATTAATATATACTTGTTCACCATGTTGAATTTTATAAAATATAATTTTTAAATATTTTTGCAAACTTTAATGAGTAATTAACTAATAATAAAAATATTTACCAGAATCTAAAATTTTTACATGATAATAAAACCTATATTAATTAATGAAACATATAATGAATAATTTTGTCCAATCAAAATAGAATCTGTCAGTGTGATCACCATTTGCAGACCGTGTAATAATTCTTTAACGTTAATAATATTAACAATGTGAAAGAGATTAGAATCTGGATCTGGAACAAGATTATTTGATAATAAAAATATATTTATAATAAAATTTTTTATTAAAACAAAAAAAATAGTTTTTTAGGCTAAATTTGAGATATAAGCTTTTTTTTAAAAAAATATATGTTTATTATTTATTTTTGAATTTTTGTATTACATGTTAATCTTGCAAATTTAATTGATCATTTTATTAATATTATCAAAAAATTATTATATAATTTACAAATATAGTAATTACTTTGGTAGAGTTATTAAAATAATAGTTTAAATTATATACTCAAATTCTATTTTGATTTTTAAAAATATTATATTATTAAACTTTAACATTGTTAATTAAATATAGTTCAATATTGCATTATAAAAATATTAGATATAGTAATTTATAAATTTAATATAATTTAGTTCACTAATTTTTAATTACTGAATATAATAATATAATAATTCTGATTATATTCTAGTTATAGCAAAAAAATCTTTAAATTATATAATTATTAATAAAATATATAGATTTTGATTGCTAAATATAAACCAATATATAAATTTTTAATTAGTTTGATAAAAAAATTTGATATGAGAAAATAAAAAAGCAAAAAATATAAAATAATTTAATATACTAATAAAAAAATATCAAAAAGAGAATTCTATATATAATTTTAATTCTAACTCTAACTAAGCATGATTATTTAATTAGTATTTGGATAAAGTGAACTTTAGTATAATAATTCAAATTTAATATATTTTATATAAGAAGCACATATAAAACTATCTAAAAATACTTCTTTTAATTTAAAGAATTCATAAGAATTCAAATAATAGTTTAGCATTTATAAAAATAAAATTTTTTATGATATATTTTAAAATATTTTAATTAAATCAGATCCAATCTATGATTTAACTTGAATTACACACTTCAAATCAAGTTGAAATAAAACCTGATCTAAATATTTTAAATTAGCTTAAAATTATTATTTCTCATTTAATATTAATTCAAATAAAACAAAAATTTGTGAATATATATATAATATATTTTGAATAACTTAAGATACAAAATACAAGTATCTGAATAAAAATAAAAGTTATTAGAAAAAACTATTTTATGATTTTTAGATCAAACCTGATCTGATTCGAATTTATCAGTTTGAATTGATCTCAAACCTAATACAACCTGATCTGACAGAATTTAGTTATATTAATATATTATAAAAGTGCATTTGAGTGATTATAATTGACTCTAATCTTTAAAGTAATCTTTAGAGATAGAGGATGTGATGTCATTAAATCAAAAAATTAATCAATTAATTATTCTTTTAGGAAAAATTGAGGAATTTGATTGGATCCTGAGCAAAATTTTTGCTTTGACAATGTCGTTTAATAATCTCTATTATCATAGAATTTTTCTGGACATATACAAATATTACATGATCCAATCATTGAGTTTACTGTGTCAGACTATTAGAAATGATGTATACTTATTAGTGCATGTAATACAAATTCAAAAATAGATATTCAAAACAATAAGGAAGTGTAAATTTTATGATCAACTCGGCAAAACAAATCTAAAATACAGAAAGATGGATGTTCAAAATCTAACTGAAGTACTAATAAAAAATGTCAGGGAGCAATTCTACATATAATTTTACTCTCACTCTAATCATACACAGACTACGTAATAAGGATGTGCAAATTTTTGATCAGCCCGGCAAAACAATCCAACGCAAAAAAAATAAAAGATGCGAAAAATGCGAAAAACACAGAAATGGATATTCAAATCTAAAACTTGGGTTACTAGCAAAAAAAATGGTGGGAGACAATTCTACAAATAACCTTGATCTCCACTCTAACTCTGATCCTTATCCTAAAATCAATCTTTAACATCACAGTAAAATTTTCCGAAATCGACAAAATTTCAGAAGTGCATCTAGTACATGTATTTGATTGGCCGAAGGCCATGGACGATCAAAATTATGCTGAATTTTGGCCAGCAGTATGAAAACTTGAGAAAGTGTATAATTTTAAATCTATATGCGTACGTACCTCTGGTAAAATCATGCAAAAAATAAACCGATAAATTGATAATTTGACTTAACCTATTGTTTTTATGATTTAGTTCGCCAAAATGTAATTCGTCAGACGATTCGTCACTTACATTTCCAAAGTAGCCATGCGAAAACTTTCGTCATCGTCAAGTATCATTAATAGCGTAGGGTGTGAAAATCAACATTATTGATCAATAAAAATGCAGTTTGTGCATTCGTTCATTTCCAAAAATGGTCGGTTACGAGCTATTATTTTATTGATCAGAAGGTTTCGTCATTCGTCACAGACATTTTCAAAATGGTCGTGACGAAAGATTTTGTCATCGTCAAGTATCGTTAGTATTGATATGTTAAAATTGTGTTACGTCTAATTACTCATTTGATTTGTATAAAAACTTGAGCCAAAAAGTATTTTGCTTAAACTTTAAAAAGTATTTACCTTTACTTCATTTATAAACTCTAATTTGATTTCTTTATCTCTTAAATATCTTGCAAAAGAATGAGATCACGAGTAAAATAAATTTAAGATTGGCAATCTTTCATAAGGGGACCATTCGATATGTGATCTAGTTTTTTGCATTGTTTTATTAGACTATCGATATCTTTATTTTAGTTAGAAAATTTAGCTTATAAATTCATCTGTGATATTTAAAACATCCCTTGCAGTAATCGTTTTCCTGACAATTGGTGCATTTACATGTACAATAATGCATTATCGTAACGGTAACATTTACTACAAACTTGAGTACATGTATTATGAACTGAACACGCTTTCTGGTAGTAATTCCGTTGACAAGAAGTGCATTGACTACAACGATGAGTATTCAAATTTTATGAGTTCACTTTTTAATGATCAGTGTTTATGTGTGGAAGTTTTGTGATCTTTGATTTGATTATTAGACAAACATTTCAAATATTTCGATAATAATTTATTTAACTGTTACTTCATAATGCACTTTAGATATGTTGCATAAAGCTTTCCAAAACATGACACCACCACCAATAACTTCATTCGTATCGGTATCGCATTACATATCGATAGACAAGGATTGGCGGCATAGCTATGCAACATTCTTGACATGTAATAAATTACACAATTAACTTCTAATTTGGAAGATGGAAACTACCGCTACATGTAGTTTGATGCTCAAATTATTACCTTCGGAAATTCGTCAAGAAATATTTAAGAATCTAGACAGAAGTTCTTTATTCAATTGTTTATTAGTTAATCGACAACATTGCTAAGAAATTGTGCCGATCCTTTGGGAAGCTCCTCTTACTCGTGTAAATTATTTAAATGACCATCATGAAAAAATTGCAAGAGTTTATGTTGGAAGTTTCTCGAAAGAAATGTGGAAATATTTACATGCTTACAAAATTAGTCGACCACAGACTCTACGACAGCCAACGTTTAATTACGCTTCATTTTTACGCCATTATGATACGAAATATGTAAACTACACAGCAGGTGCATGGTTAAAGCAAGAATTGTATGCTCCGACCGAAAGTCAACGAAAAGCATTAGCAATTTCTTTACAAGACTTTTATCAACTGAATCAGTTTCTTTACGTTCTTTACATATTAATTTTGAAATTGACCGAAAATTTTTGAGTCTGATCTCTAAAGAATACTCTGCCCAAAAGTTATTTGGAAATCTCAAGGAACTAAGATTCTGCGAATTTTTATTAGAACAACATCTTCAAATGTCCTTTGATCGTCAGGCCAATAATTGCCATTCGATTCACATTCAAATGAAAAAGCACAAAGTGAGTTACCATGTACCCGACTATCCTTACTATCCAACACTATGATAAAAATTATTTGTAGCGCCCTTTATTCTAAAAATTTTCGAGCTATTGAATTTTCCTGTATCAACTTTAGTTGTTTTAGTGCTGATGATATAATTCCAGGATTAAGCTCATGTGTTAATCTGATCTGTTTAAATTTTTATCAATGCGCGGCGTTAGAACAGCCATGTTGGATCGAAACGATTAAATGTTTTCAAAAATGAGAATATTTCTCAATACTACTTTCACTTTATCAGGAATCGCCAGTTAATCTGTTAGAGGAAATTGGCAAAGCTAGTGGCAACACCCTCCAATACCTTCGTCTGGAAAAATTATTTTATTATGACTATAATCCGAATTATTGCAATTATTGCATTGAGAAGATATTTCCTTTAGTTATTTCAACACTCGCAATCTCCGGACAATCAATTTGTTAGATTTGATGAAAGCAATCTGTCTAATTATGTCCGAATTTTTATCACCTGGACATATATACCAGAAATTTAGATGACGTATTTGATATTCTGGCAAGAGGCTTCGACCTACAATTAAATCTCTTAGACTAAACTTTTCAAACAATCGAATATTGCAAATATCGGATGAGTCATTTATTCACTTCTGGAGGTTACCCATCATAACTTAGTGTACTTTGATATTCGTCCCTCTGTTCTCAACGAATCTCATAGAAAGTTGATCGAGAGTTATGGTATCAAGTTATCGACGGATAGTATTTATTTTCTGAATTTTTTTTATTTTCATACATTAAATCTAATTTCCTTTTTTACTTATTATTCATAGGGATATATCCAAATTATTTATGCGAGTTATTGAATTCCACTGAGTGATATTGGTAAAAAGAAATAAATTATGGTCCCTTTTTTTTTATCTGAAATGTTCAATTTGTTTCTCGCACATTAGATATCCATAAGCTATATAAATTTACAAGTTCAGAAAATCAATTCTTTTTAATTAATCGATATGCTAACAATTAATTTGATAGAGTAATAAACCATTTTTTTTCAAATTACAGTCAATCCTCTCTATTGTCAACATGACGGGACCAGGCATTTTCGTTGATATATAAGAGGGTTGATAACTCAGAGGTTAGAGTTAATATCGATATATTAGTCCAAGTTGAAATTTGTTCTGCAATAAATGTTGATAATAAAGAGGTATTAATATTAAAGAGATTGATAATAGAGAGGGTAGACTGTATTATTATCAGAGAATTACTACATGTATAATCATTTCGTTGATACTTTAAGAATACGGTCCTACCTTAAAATTTCTTAATAAATTTATTCAAGCAAAAGTCAGATTTTTTATTTAATATGGCAAATGCTTTACTAATATAAGTATCAATAGATACTCAAAGATTTTAAGTTTAAGATCTTTGAAATCAAATACATAAAAAAGGTTTTTCGTAAACTACTCTAAAATGAATTCAATACAATATAATATATTTTTTCGAAATGAAATGACTTAACTATCTCTGCTGCTTGATCATGTGTGACTTTTTGTGCAATTCCAATGCCGCGTCGATATCTTTGGATACTCCAAATCCATATTGATCACATTATGCCAATTTGAATTGAGATAATGTGTTCCATTTCTTGAAAAATAGTATTTTGTTATATCAATGCATAAATTTTTGACTCAGCTGCTTTTTGGAAACACGAAAATGATTTGTTATATCGCCATACGTTCCTTCGCTGTATAAAACGAGATTATATTGTCCAAGAGAATTTCCAATCTCCGATGATTCCGAGATTATTTTGTACTAAGCATGTTTACCCTTCTCATCTTTTTAAATTCCTATGCTAAAATGATAACAAATGCCACATTTTCCATTAGCAACGCCACCCTCAAAAACCACTCGAATGCTCTTTTCTCGTTTTTTTGAATTCATACACCATTTTATAACAATAGCCTATATTAAATTGTCTTTAGCATCTCCATTTTCTGTTGATTTTAACTACCACTCAAATGCTTTCTTCTTGTTTTGAGTTCTTATGCCAAATTGTAAAAATAACCGATATCATATTGTCCTTTGGCATCTCCACCTTCTGCGGATTTCAAATACTACTCAAATGCTTCATTCTCGTCTTTTTGTGTTCCCACACCTGTGACATAACGATAACAATAGCCGAGATTAAATTATCCTCTAGTATCTCACCCTATGCTGATTTCAAATATCATTCAAATGCTGCTCGTCTTTTTGAGTCCCAATACCTTAATCATAACAAATAACTGAGAATATATTGTCCACTAGTATCTCCACCTCTTTAGATTTTAAATACCACTCGAATGCATTGTATTCGAGCATCTCGGGTTTCAGATGCCAATCAGATACTTTACTATCTTCTTTTATTTATTTTTCAAATTATTAGCGATGGATCAAAATTTTTGAAGGATTATTCTTTCTGACATAATTGATTCGTCTTTATAAATCGATAATAATAATTTTTCTGTTGATATCAATTTCATTTTGACTAATATCAATTTCAGCCTTAAAGCTATCTCTTTCAATTCTTCATTTCGGAAGTAAGCATTCGTCGAGAGATAGTTGATAATCCCTTGTGGAATTTTGAATACTCAAATTTATCGTTGTCTTCATGAAAGAAGCCAAAGGTGCCAATAGTTCTTCCATTTTTTTGATTAATAATTGCATTTTGATATTTTATTATATTACAGTGAGGGACACCAGAAGCTATCCAATCAAATGGGATATTTAAATGGTTATATCTAGAGATGGCACAGCAAATATGTAATGTTTATTTGTCACCTGTTGCAACATGTTGTAACTCCAAAATTTTATAAGCTGCAACTAGGTGATGCTTTATTTGTCACTATATTGCAACAGTTGCTGCACCATCTTTAGTTATATCTCATAGCTCAAAATTTTATTAGTAAAAAATTCACAGCTCGAAATTTTGCTTATAATAATGTCTTGGACGCTATAGGTAATCGAACATTAAGTGTATTAAACAAGTGTTATTACGGAAGTTGATACCATAGAAGAAAACACTTAGGAAACATTTAAAGATTTGGTCATTTCACCGCTTTCCACTTAGATTTTCTAGTAGTAATAAAATGTTCTCTAACGGTACGGACCTGGAATCCTGCAGATCACCTAGAGGTTTTCTACAACAGAAACCATTCTAAACCTCCTCCTTTTTACCAGTGTATATAATCACCTTTAGAATACTGGGAAGACATACTTTGATCAAATAAAAATAACAAGTTCTTACTTGTAGTAATAATATTACTTGTAAATACACTATTATTTTTTCGTTTTGTGATCAAACTTTCAACCTTGCGAGAAATCGCAAGCAGTGTATGTTTCTCCACTCTAATAAGCCGTCGATTTCATTGAATTGATATTTTGTTTGAATATTGAGTTTTTCCTTGATCAGTAAGTCCAGCTATATTTACAATTATTTTAATTAGTGGTTTAATAGATTTTATTATTGAATTGATTCGACTTTCGTTACAAAGAGCAATTTTATTTCTATTTAAAAAACGTCTTTATTGATAAAATGTCAATTGGCGTACAAGTCGCCACAGGAAACCTTTAGAACACCCAAAGAAACCCTTTAATCGTAAATAATTTAGTCTAGCTCTCATCACAGTTGCGAAAAACCCCTCTTTAACCGATAGTACTACTGATGTATAGAACGATGTCTTGAAAACTAATAATGTGCTATTTTGTTTTTTCGTAAATACACATAAAAGTATAGAACATCGAGGATCTCTGCTGGTGTTTTTAGACTCTAACGCTAAGTTTAATTTAATTTAGAGTAAATTAGTTGCAATTTTCTTCTGTATACTTCTTTCAATATTGTTTTAGTTTATTGGAATTGTTTCATTATGAATTTGTATTTTCTTGCTAAACAATTGATATTTCGATATTTCTTTATTTCTTTGATTTCATGTAGTGTACTTAAATCGAAATCTGTTTTTCACCACCAAAAGTAAATAAATTATCACTTTTTGACATTTATATTAATTATAAATTTTGTTTGAATATTAAAGCTCTATGTGACTTATATTGTACCAGTACCTTTATTACACAACACAAATCTAAATTATATGATTATTAATAGATAGATTTTTTATTAATGTAATTAGCGTTAATGAAATTCTACAATGTACAGTATATATAAATTGTAAATTACCAGTTTTTCAATATTTTTTTGATAGCATCTCATTTTTTTAACAGTTCATCTTGAATTTGCAGTTTGCAAAGTGTTTCATCATGAATTTGTAGCTTTTCTTCGAAGACGCTCGATATGCCTTTATTCTCTTTGATTTCATGCGATATACTAAAATTGAAGTCTGTTTTGCACCAACAAAGAAAAAAGATTTTGAATTAAAGAAATCAAGGAAAATAGAATGTTAAATGAAAATATATCTTCGTTCGGAACATACAAACAGACACTTGTAGAGACTAAAATACAAAACAAATTTATAATTAATACGAAACTTTACTATGACTTATATTTAGATACAGTCGTACCTTTATTATTTGGAATTGATATTAGTTTTATGGTAAAGATTCGACTGGTGTAAATTGCATTTGAGTGAATTTGTTGGTTTTTGTTTATATTTGTAGGAATTCTTTTGCAATTTCATCTCATCAAGTTCTTTCCATTTATGTTCTTCTAATTTAAGACATACTTTAATTTCTTCATGTGTTTTAGGATATTTCAAAGTGCTGTAGTATTTAAAATGCATAGTATTCAGTTTTTTTGGCTGCCGGATAGTAAATAGAGTAAATAAAGTCTTTGAATTCCTCAACAGTTGGTCTATTTCTCGAATAGGATCCAACAATTTCAATAATAAATTTGCACCATCCAAGAACATCATTTGGTATCTTAGGTCGTCCTCCTTTATAAATGTCTAATACGAGATCTATATCATGACTCCGCCACCCATTAAATGGTCGTACACCTGTGATAACCTCGTACGTAATCATCCCAAAGCTATAAATATCTGCAGCTTTAGTGTATGGTTTTCCATTTAGTACTGCCGGACTCATATAAGGAAGAACTCCGCAGATTTCTTGATTAGGTTTATTTAACTTAGCTGAACTGGTAAGTCCAAAATCATAATCTGTGCACATTCACGCATTAATATATTTCCAGGATGTACAAATCCCTTTTGTGAATTTCACGCAAATTATAAATAATATCAAATAAATAGTCAAATTTTTCGTAGTTGGAATTACATGCATTTTAATTCAGCTAACGCTTTTTTATCGGATCGACATCAAGTGAAAATACGTACATTTTTTTTTTTTTTTTTTTTTTCCCAAAAGAGAGGGTGAAGCAAGAACCCGTTTATTGAATAAATGCGCGATATAGAATTAAGGAATAAGTGATTTACATAGTAGGTCTATTTGTTTGGTAAATTTATTGTTTTGGGAACTATCTAGGTGAATTTTCGCATCTCTGAGGAGAATGTGCGGAGCTGCTTTTATGATTTGAGTTTCGGACTCTTCGATACTGAGGTTGAGTCTAGCAGAAGCCCGCCAAACATAATCGATAAGCCAGGAGGAGAGCCAGAGAGTAGCGAGAGAGAAGTCATTAGGATGTTGATTTAGGATATGGATAAAGGTGACGCGTCCGTCGAGATGACGTACGATTTCTTGTGTAATCATCTTGGTGAATGAGCATTCTTGAAGAAAGTGTTGGTGCGTTTGAGGAGACGTAGGGCACCAGCGACAGAAGATAGAGTCGATGGAGGAAGACCAAGAGACCCGTTCCTTCAGGGGTAGTGCACTACGATGCCATCTCCACGCGTTCACGTGAGTCTGTGGAGGAAGGTTAATTATGCCCAGGTTTTTCCATAGCACATTTTTTACTTCCGGCCACACTTTCTTGAGATATATTTCTTTTTTTAACTTGGTGGTGATGAGGGAGGTAGAGGAAGCAAAGTAATTCGGTCTACCCGCCAGAAACCAATTTTTTACAAAGGGTCGGTAGGCTGTTGGCCAGTCTTTCTTTTTGTATTGAAGACAGATTTTGGTGAAGTTGCTTTGGAAAGAGCTGATCATGGAAAGTTGGTGTTTGGCCCAGTTTTCTTTGACATGAAAAAGTTTGGCGGTTGTCATGGCTGACCGAGCTTTGACGGCAGACTTGACGTTAGGAAGATTCCAGCCACCTTTGTTTTTTGGAAGTTGAATGATAGCGGAAGAGGGGAGGGATTTAGAATCACCTCTGGCCCATTTGTTTAATAAAGATTGTATAGTGTCTACTTGTCGCATT
>CAJVPL010001780.1:0-11886 GCA_910591945.1 Ambispora gerdemannii
ATTATTATTATTATTATTATTATTATTATTATTATTATTATTATTATTATTATTATTATTATTATTATTATTGATATTGCACGTGACTGGAGTTTCATCAATATTAGTTGGTGCATTTTTTTCTTCTTTACTGGAGTCATTGTTTATTTCTATTGGGCTCATATCAAAAACTGTGAATGCAGATTCCATAGACGCTTGTTGTCGATGTTCGAACGGTACCACTTGTGACTTATCTACTTTTGATGATAACTTTGATGAAGATTTCGAATCTTTTGAGGACGAGTGTTTAGAATCTTTCAATTTCCCCTTATTTTTGATATCCTTTTTTTGTGGTTTATATTTATAGAACGGGTATTTTCTCTTATGTTCCACCAATGCAAGATCCGCTTCTCTTTGATATTGTAATTTAATGTGTTCCGGTTCTTCTTTCCACATATCTGCGACAGTCTTTGAAGGATGTCGTGCATCCGAAGTCACACGTAAATTATTTGATTTGTATTGCGCCAATTCTTTTGACTTTGTTCGATGATAAATGATGAATGCATTTGGTGGTCTTGGAACTTTCGAGTCATATGGTTTCGGCGCTGCTGAAGAAGCTGCAGAAAGTTTGCGTTTCTTTATGGTCTATTTGAGAAAGACAAAGAGATTTTCATTACCATTGTTGAATCATGATTAACATATTGCGCTATGTATATATGTATACCACTATCACTATTGTTATCACTATTCCTATACTAATGAATAAACAACTGATACATGTATGCTATTGGAATAAATGCTAAACGTAAAATGAGTCAACGATTAGTTTTTTTTTGAGCAGTAATTACCTGATGATACGCATCGGATGCCCACGAAAATTGTCCTTTAACGCCGTTATCAAATACTGGTCCATCCACAGGATTCGAACTTATGGCGTCTACGTTAGTATTGGATTCCGGAAAGATGATGGATAATGATGGTGATTTAGGATTTGTCGGTGAAATAGGGTTATTGGCGACGAGTATGTCTTGTAATGCAGCAGCATTCGAGTTAAGGGTAAAATCGAGATTTGGTATATCACTTTGTTGTAATGCTTTCACCAGTACATCGTGTGGAAATATATGATTATTGTGATGGATATTGGTGTTGTGAGAGGTGGTGGCGGAGTTATTACTGATGGGGGTGGTGAAATTGTTGGGGTTGGAATTATCGATGGTTGTTTTCCAAAGATTGGGTGGTTTATTGAGTTCCATGATATGAATAATGACAATAGTGAAGACGTTGAATACTGTAGTATGATGATGATAATGATAAAAAATAATTAAAAAAAATCGACAACAATGAAAAAATCACTGAGTTATAAACTTTTTTTTTTTGTTAATGAAACTTTAAAAAATATATCAACCTGCGTTCCTTTGTTAAACCTTTGCAGCAGCAATGATAAAGAGAGAGAGAGAGAGACTATGTAAAATAAAATTAATGGTTGTTGTTTGTTGTGATTGTTTTAATTGTGGATGTGGATTTCATCAAAAGAAAGCCAATAACACACACACACACACACACACACAGACATACACATAAAAACTTTAAAGAAGAGGAGACAAAAAAATCTAATCAAAGGGTTCTATTTATTTAAATAGCCAATTTATTAATATAAAGTATAGTTTGGGTGATAGTTAAGTAATGTGTTGTGTATCGCAGTTATATATTAGTACATTACATATTCATGATGTATCAGTATCGCACTTTACAGTAATTTATCAAAATAATGAATGCAGTGATCATTTTTATTAACTTTAAAATAACGAATATATTGGCTCATTGTATTCTTTTTTGGTGTACGGAAATGAACGGGAGTGAGGTTGTTTTACTGCATGTATTCGGAGAAAATCAACTGACGCTGACGTTCTTTAATATGGCAGTAATTTTGACATCTCTACCCCTGAACATACTGTTTATTAAAATGTCGGATTTCAAATTCTTTATTGCCTTTATTTGTCTCATGCTACTATTATACAATGCTCGGATTCATTGGATCATTTATTCAAGAATCCAAAGACCATTGGTCGTTTATTGATAGCGCAAGAGAGAATTTTAATTAATTGTGCAGCATCTTTATTTTAATAATGGACATCGAAGTAATGATGCAAGATGGCATGATAAATATGATATCACGTCACTAATTATTGTAAAGAAAGCATATGTGTGATAAAATTTTTTCTTTCAACATATCACACGGTTTCATGTGGTAGATCTTAATAGATGAAAAAATAAATTAGCATATGTACGTAACCAAATATTTTGTTCTATTAAATTATTAATTAATTACAATAATGCTAAATCGCTTACTAATGAAACAACGAAAATGTGACTAGACTTTTATTCCCAATGCTATATGTAAGCGCGTATAACTTGTGTTAAATCGTCTTCCAAATGAATCTTCTAGATCTAAGCTTCTCAATAGTAACAAAAACTTTTGTGCAAATTGCTTACTGTTAAATAAAAAAAAATATCAATAAAAAAAAACGCGGGAATTATCTAACTATCACAAGCGCATGTAATCTATTATTACAATAGCAATGAGTGGAAAAATAACGAGCAAATAATGGAAGAATTCTTACAGTTGTGTTTTTGCTTCTTAAAAAAACCCGATAATTCCTGCTGCAAATGCATGTGTAGATAACATCCTCTCACACACTTGCCATATTTAATGAAAATAAAAAATTGCGCACTATTAAAAAATTACGTGCCAATTATAATGATATAATTAAAAATCTCGAGGATTTAAATGTATGTACTCATAATCGCGTCGTTTTAATGAAGTTACCCAAATTTCAAAGAGATACAACACCCAGAAGGATAATTAAATTTTGCGAAACGAAAAGTTATAGAAGATAGAACAATAGCAACGCGACATGTAAGAACAATCGTTATAGATAGCATCCCGCAGAACGCAGTATTACAAAAATGGTGGAATTTGAAGCGGTACTATATTATATTATTACACACTGCATATATTATTGCAAAACATGAAGTCTTTGCTCAACCAGTTGCATGCAATTATCATTGCACTCTAACCGTAAAAAAAGTGTTTTTTCGTTGATCGGCTGCATGATTTGAAAATTTAAAATCGGTTTCTTGAAAAGGTGAACACCACTCAATTTTTAGACAGGTCGATCACTTTCTTCCCAAGATATAAATAAATGCAATTTTTTGTTGAGATTTTTGCGTTTATAAGTTGCTCAATAAGAATTTTTAGGTTCAAAATTAAGTCAACAATTCCTATTGACATATTAGTTAAAAGAGAAGAATGTGAGACAACAGTTTGAATATTTTACCAATCCAATGAATTGGCTCCTTCGCATTCTATGTAATCATTAACCTAAAGAAGTGATACAATCAGATTTTGAACGAAATTGGACAGAATTACGAAACAGTACTGTATGTAAAGAATTCACTTTTGTTTTAATATATTTTTGAAATTTGATATATACAATATATACAATATATACAACTGCAAGGAATATCGAACAGCTTCAATTAAGTTGATGTAAATATTTTATAATAATTGTTTGAATTTAGCTCTTAATGAATGCTTGTTCCGGGTAATTCTCTCGTTATATTTCCATGGGCCAGTCATTTAGGAAACAAACACATTTCTACATGCAAAAGGAATTTTAATAGAGAACTCTAATTTTAGAAAAGCCATAACTTTTATATCAACGTTAGAAAAAAGTAAGAAAAATAAAAATTTTGCTATTTTAAACAATTTCATGCTGGAATACAAAAATCTGTTTGATTTTTTGAGATAGAATGCATGACGATTCGTTTCATAAGCATTGTTCTTTTATCTTGTTAGTTTTACAATTAAAAATTCTAGATTCAAAAAGTCGATGCCTTTTGTTTTGTCGTTATTCGCCTTATATTGAATAAAGCAATTTATAAATTAGAAAGACTCATAGTGAGCTCATTGTACTACGCAATAAACAAGTTCTCTACAAGACAATACTAAGCGAAAACGTAAATCACAAGATAATTTGATAATCAATGGTAACAATAAAATCAAATGACACAATTCATCTCGGTTTTTTTAAAAAATAAGCATATTAAATTAAAAGTTCATTGCATCCAAATTCTCTGTTAGTTATTTATGCAATCAAATAAGTGCATAATTAGATTGGAAAAAGGCGCGAAAATTAAAGTTTGAACCGCGGTATTCGTCGATGCTTTATTATTGCTGCGTGAAGCATACACTTACACACATATTGCCAAAGAATAATTTTGTTTTGTAATCAAAACCATGTAATTTTATGCATGTTTATTGGCTTTACGTGCAGCAAACAAGTGGTTTTATTGCAACTTCAATTTAATGGAGATATATTTAGTATGCATAGCATTTGCCGAAAACCGTTCAATTGTTTTTGTTTGCGACAGAATTCCTTCGATGCGAAGTTCTCCTGCATCTCGAGTGTTAACACAAAAAATATGCATGGTTTCTTAATGGAAGAGACAAAGCGTTATTAAATGCTTTTCCAATCACGAGGCAAGTATGCTTGTTCAAGATATCTTTCTCAAAACTTGAGGTCTTTCAAAAATTACTATAATTGTGTAATTAGACCATACGAGCCTCCTGAGACTTCATAGAAAGACAGAAAGAGTATTGTCGACGAGTTACATCGTCAGCAAGCCAATAAACTTAAATAATTTAAAATGGAGATTTTGTAACTGTTTTACCAAAGTAATTTAATTTATGCATAAGGATGTTACGCGTTTAGTGTAATTGAAACTCAAGTTCTATCACGTGAGGAAATTTTCTCAGTTAATATTACTTAATTAAAGAAAAAAACAAATAATTATTAATGTAAGCTTGTTTCTCTTTTTCTCTTTAAAGTAATAAATATGAATGAACTTTAATTCTTTCAGGTTTTAATAAATTTTGATTCGTAAATCCAATATATTATTCTCTGTAAAAAGAATTCTTTGTCTTTATGGTCCTTTTCATGTAAGCTTTTTTGTTTATTGCACTTCGAAAAAGAACTTTGGCTTAAACACGCGAATTTCGCATTTCTAGAGTCAAATGAACTTTTCCCTGTCCATCCTCCAAACAACAGTCAATCTTAATTTATGTCATCATCCAAAAATGGCCTATTTGCTTTGTATTCTTGAATTTATGAAATTTCACGAAGTTAAAAAGACAACAAAAAAAATAATTTTAATCGATTCATTTACTAAATCTTCACATAAACAACAAATAATAAATTTAAATATCTGAAAATTTTATTTAGATCACTGTGTATATGAAATGATTATAATAATTGAGTTTACAACAACGCATGCGCATTAAGAAAAACTTCGACAATTGATATCAACAGAAACAGTCTGAAAACAGTCAATAGCTGATTAATTGAAAAGATACAATTTCTTTAAGCAAACACTGCAAACTTTTAAAATAATTATTAAAAAAAAATAAAATATATTAATTCAAATATAATAAATATACTTATTTCGCAATTGGTTTACAAATATTTTATTAAAATAGTGGATATAGTGAAATTTCATTTCTTAATTTAGAAAAGATACATCTCACGTCTCCTGGTGGTTATCTGTTACACAGTATATTTATAGAAAGTATATTAATATAAAGAGCGAGATATAAGCTGTCACTCGTATTTTGTTTTTATCACAGTGTTTTAAATAAAAGATCATGACCGATTACACAGCAATATTCTTGAAATATCTCCAATATCAATTGAATTTACAAAAGAGTCGGGCTCTGAATGTCAAATGTCACATGGATCAATTGAATTGGTTTTACAATAATAATAGCAACAATAGTAATTTTATGCTTATCACCAAAAATTATAATCTGTCTTCCCTTCCGAGAAGAGAGTACAATTTCGTTATGATAGTAGTGTAAGAATAAAGACATTGTTGATTTTCAACGCGGGAGCCGATGTATCACCTGACCACAATTCTTTAAATTTAGACAGTGCATGTACATGGATCCTGTATTGATTACACGCGGTTGCACTCGAGCACAAATTTCTAAATTCAACAAAAAACAAATTTACATGCATATATTAATAAACAATAATGCAGACTGATCATAGAACAATAGCAGATTTCACAATTACATCTACTATCGAATATTGAGAAATATCAGGCGTTCGTTTTCATGACTAACATAATGCCCCAAGAATAAAGTTTTCTCTTAATCTCACGAAATAACAGAAGATTAAATGACGCCAGCCCCGTTTTTGTTTAATCTACAGGTTTACGTGATATTCCATCACAATAGCATCTCATTTGTGTGTCGTAAAGGATGTCGTCGATTTATATTTTTTTATTTTTTCTCGGGATGAAAATCAATAATGTTTCTGTTTCTCCTCATTCGTTCTTTGAATCACTATACGAAGCCAAATATTTAGACTAAGATCTTCTGACAGTCAAAATAAGTAAATAAATATATATATATTTCACTCTCTTGAATAGCGTTTTTTGAAGCTTATATAACCAAATGACAATGATAGATAATTCTATATTATAAATAGTATCAAAATTTCATAAATGAATTATTAAAAATTTCACAAGCTTGATTTCAAAAAAGATTTTCTGCCAGAGAATTCCACATAATTACACGTGTATATTAGCCGATGCATAATTTTTGTGTGCATAGTCAGGAATGGTTCTGTGTAGATTCTATAAGCGTCCAGAAAAATATGCAAATGCCCATCAGATAACGAAAATTTTACATGAATTCTCCACAAGTTCATTGGTAAACAAGTGTATGTTAGTAATGGTAAGATTAAATCATATCGGAGGAGAACAAAAAGACACTTTCAAGCAAATGTACTTACGTTGCAAGAAGTTTTTAAATCAAAATATTTAGAAAACAAACCGTGAGAAAAAATCATGCATTTTTTTTGTTTAGACTACTGATAAGATGACGCCGAAAGTAATATAAGAAAACTAACATTCGCTTGCATTTTTTTCTTGGCTGACAATCGGCTAGTTGCACGTTTTTTTTTTTTAGTGATTATCGCTATGAGAGGCCACTAATACGATGACGCGAAGTAACATAAGGAAATTAACATTCGTTGCATTTTTTTCTTTGCTGACAATCGTTTAGTGATTATTGCTATGAGAGGAAAATTTAAGTAACCATATGGTGTTGCACGTTTAATGATTATCACTATGAGAGACCACTAATACGATGACGCGAAAGTAACATAAGCAAAATTAACATTCGTTGCATTTTTTTTCTTTGCTGATAATCATTTAGTGATTATTGCTATGAGAGGAATCGTTTAGTGATTATTGCTGTGAGAGGAAAATTGAAGTAACCATATGGTTTTGTTAATGTGACAAGTCAATTCACTTTTGTCAGGGGAGAAAATCTCTACCAGTTAATAGATATTGGGATAATCCACAAGCAGAAAATGCAAACTGCAACTCTATATTTAAGTTCTTATTGACTTGATCCAACAATTTAATACAGGGTAACCCTTAAACTATTACTCAACAGCCAAACTAACATGGATGTACGACAGAATAAAATGGCGATGAAATGTGGTGTTATTTTTGACGCGTCTTCCCACTTATTTATAACTAATTTTGATTTTGTGTAAAAACTATTTACATCAATACTAATTGCCCAAAAAACTCGGCAATTCACCCCGCAGATATGTTGTATCTCGCTGTTGCTCTATAGCCATAGAAATTTGTAATACTTTGATCAAAAATCAAGATCGAATTAAAAAACCAGCTAAGTGATAAATAAAACAGGAATAATCGTATGCGGTGCAATGCAAGTTGAAATATTTGCTTGATCATTGTCCATGCTGGTTACATTAAATATAAAACTTCGGCATTATAATGCCTTCGCATTTATCGGATTTAACATCTCTTATTTTCAGGAAGAACTATTTATTGTGTATGGATTATTATTAATAAAACAAAGAGTGCAGTAAACTTATTAAAATTGGAACACGTTTTTACTAAATAAGACTTGGTCCAAAGAGAGAGGAAAATAAATTGATGACTAATAAATAATCAAATCTTATTAAGCCTCAAAAGCCTATGCAGAATATAATTAATGTGAACACATGTAGTTATCATACCCGTTTTATGGCAAAAAACATATTATAGCCAAAGAACAGTCGGACCTTTATATAATCGCACAGTTGATTACATAGTCAAAAAACTTGAAAGTGTGATTGTAAAGAGGTTGTGATTGCATAAAGGTTTTCTAATATAATTGTCATGTGATATTGGTTTTTTAAGGCAGTGATTGTATAAAGATTTTAATTTGATGTGATTATATGGAGGTCAGACTGTATTCTTTCATTAAGCCAGTAGCGAAATTTGCAATTATTAATTAATTAATTTCTTTTCAAAGAAAAATATCGAACAAGGTTAAAACAAGTAATGTTACGTTACGTTACGTTAGATAAGAATTCAACGAGCGAAAAATAACTATACTCAGAAATAATTAATAATTAGTTTAATATAATATATCTATTTCCTTGTCAAAAGAAAGCCTCCGATTTAAATACAAGGTTTTTTATTCGAGAAAACGAAAAAGTTCAATAATTCTGATAGGCAGGGTTGGGCATTGTTCTATGTCCAGTCATTGTAGCACATTTTTTCTATGGTGCCGGAAATCTATAATCGCCAATCGTGATAAAAAATAAGAATTTTTAAAACCCTACTTTACACAGGTAATTTCGAAAAAATAAATCGATAACTTTGTAATTCGAGATACACTCTAAAGTTATCGGTTTAGTTTTTTTAAATTTTTTCTTGTAAATAGTTTTAGTGGTTTAAAGATATCTTATTTTTATCACGTGATTGGATATTATAGATTTCCGGCACCATATGTCCAGTTGGTCCAGTACCAACTCTGCTAATAGACAGTGTTGCAGGCGAAACTGGTTTCAGAAAATGTCAGATAGTTTCGCCGAACATTAGTCATATTTCATACCTTTCTAATTTTTGATATAAATTACTAGTAAAACACATGATTTATCTTGCATTATTAATTCGGGCAAACATATCGATAAAACTACTCTTACTCATTATCGATTCTTAGTAAACTTTGATAGCCACAAAACTATTATCTTTACTCACAAGCATCATCCTTGCGATTAATTATAGAACCCTTAGCAGTCACTTTTTGTATAATTTTTGCTTTGTTTGATCAAGTCATAAATTCATTGTATAATTCGATGTTAATTCTTAATCAATAAAAGTGCATGTTACAAAGACAGCATAATAAAATTCATGGAGCCGCACAAGTAGACATCGACCAATTCGACATTATTATTAGTATATAGGATTGGTCGGTTTCTACTTGTGTGGTCCCATATTGAAATTTTATATTATTCAATAATGACTTTATAGAGCTTTTGGCTATTTAATGAGATAATTACAATATATTGATTTTAAATATACAATAATAATCAAAAGAAATGCAACAGTGTCAAAATTTATTAATAAAACACAGTTCTTTTCTTTATATAAAGAGAAGAACTATGATTTATATATTTTACTAATAAATTTTAACATCCATTATATATAATAAAAATTTAATAATACAGTAACTAACAAAATTATGGAATTATACATGTAATTTTATTAATAAATATAGTAAAAATTGAAATATTTGTCTTATATAAAAGTTTTAATTTTTTATATTTTGAATAAGAATTAAAAGTAAATAAAAATTAATTTTAAATTGTATATTTATAAAATAATTATTTTATTATTAAAAATAACAAATAAAATTTAGTTAATTTATATTAGAAAATTTTTTACAAATTAAAGATTGTTCAACTTTAATTGAATGTAAAAATTCTTTAAATTATCAGTTTTTAATAAATTAATAGGTGAAGCAAGATTTTACAAAATCTTTTATATTAGTTTTCATTCCATCTCATAATATTATATAGCAATTCATTAATAGATTCCATTATTATTTATATTTTATTAAATATTAATCTTATAAAATATTATTTGTAAATATTTATAAATAATTAAATAAATTTAATAATTATAACAAAATAAAAAATTATATAATTTGTTATATTAATTATATAATATATATTAAATTTTAATAAAATTATAATTTGAACTAGTATTATAATAATATTAATTAATTAAATTAAATTATATAATAACAAATAAAATTTATTTCAAAAAATAATATTATTAGTTTAGTTTTTTAAATTTCATTTCTATATAATATTAAAAAATTTTAAAAGTAACCTATTAGATTGTTAAGTTAAAATTTTTTATATCATATAATAATTATAGTAAATTTAGTATAATATTTATAACAAATTAATATAATAATATTAGCAAAAGTAATATTAAGAATATTATTATTATTTTAGAAGTTTATGAAATTATCTATAAAAAAATCTAGTAAAATTATAATAAATTATTTAATCAGAATAATTATATAATATATTTATATTAAGTTTATAATTTTATTAAAAAAATAATTTTTGTTTTTATATTAAAATACAGTTTATAAGTTATAATTTAAAATATATATTTTTTTAAATTTTATAAATTTTTTCTGAAGAAATTATTCTAATGATAAAATCATTGCAAAAATTTTTTTCAATTAAAAATAAAATTTAATTAAAAAAATTTTTGCGATAACTTTATTTTAATATAAAAACAAAAATTATTTCTTAATAAATTATAAACTTAATATAAAGAGAAAATTTTAATTTTACTATATTTTATTAATAAAATTGATTTTTGATTGCAAAAATTTTATCAATTAAGTATATCTCAAGTATTAAATTATAATTATAATAAGTCTAAAATAATAGTAACAATATATTTATAATGTGATTAGCTAGAATGAAATTTGTAATTAAGTTAATAATATTTAATTAAAAAATATTAAACAATTTATTATAAGGTTATAATATAATAATAAATATATAATTTTATTAATAAATAAATTTATTATTAATTTATTATATATTTTTAATTATTATTTATTATTTTCAAGATTCTTCTAAAATTTGTTTTGTAAAATTTTATAAGATTTTCTTTTTTTAAATTAAAATACATATAATATTTATATAAGTTATTTGTTACTTGATAATTAAAATCTAAAACTAAATTTAATTGATATTATTATTATTATATAAAAAGTATTTACTCACTTAATTATTATATACTACTTGCTTTAATATTACATATATTTTATAATTATAGTTTGATACAAAAAGATTTATATCTCAAATAATTATTAATAAATTATTTTTTTTAAAATAAATTTTAATTTTGTCTTATTTAATTAAGTTATTAAATATTAGAATTAATTAAAAAAGATATATTTTAATTATATATATTTTATCAAAAAAATTTTTACTAGTAATAACTTTTTTGAATTCTTATTTTATAAATTTTACTATATAATAAATAATTTAATTATTAAATTTTGAAACTTAATTCTGCAATAGCTATTATTTAATTTTTTTGAAATTTAAAATATATTTTTATTAAATATTTAATTATAAAAAAATTTAATTATATATTTAATAAGATTAAATAATTTTTTTGTATATTATTATTATTTATAATTATATTAAAAATTATATTTTACTTATAATATTATTAAATAAAAAGAAAATTATTTAAAATTATAATAAATATTATATAATATTTTTAAAAAATATATAATATATAAAGTTATATATTGTTATATTTATTTTTAATAATTTCATAATTAATAAATCTTTCAAAAATAGTAGAAAATATGAAAATCTTTAAAAATAGTAACAAAATAACAAATCAATAAAAATAGTATATACATATTAATTATTTAATAATTGTATAATTATTATTATTATTTATCTTTTCTATCTTTATTTTCTATCTTTT